>CAUYQG010046001.1:0-34801 GCA_963574415.1 Tarsius wallacei
GCAAGTAGCCCTGTGGAAGAGAAATCATATCTATTTTAATAGTTCTAAAAAGTTCCCAGAATTGAGATTTATTCTTTTTTTTTTATTTTTTATTTTTTATTTTTTTATGAGTTGGAGTCTCACTCCGTCGCCCAGACTGGAATGCAGTGGCTGCTCCCGGCCACCGCAACCTCGACCTGCTGGGCTCCGGCGATCCTTCCGCCTCAGCCTTCCAAGTAACTGGAACTACAGGCGTGCGCTACTATGCCCGGCTAATTTTTGATTTATTGTAGAGATGAGGTCTCGCCAAGTTGCCCATTCTTTTAACTCACCTGTTTTCCCTAACTGTGGTTATGGGGATAAACTGAGATGGTTCTCATCATGGGCCTATGTCTGGCTCCAGGGATATAGGTCCATCCCTCACGAAAGAGAATAAAAATATAGAGAAATGACTTACCACATGAAATATAATTGTACTAATTCCAGCTGAAGAGTACAAACAAGTAAATATAGCCAGTGTCCACAACTGGTATGAAACATAATGAAAAAATATTAGACAATACATACATACATACATATACATATATGGTCCTCGTTACTATCTTTTAACTTTAGCTTTTGTGTCCATGAATGTCAAACAATTCTTTTGTGTTCAATGACCTCCATTCATCAGAATTTCCCTCTTAGATAACAGGAAAAATTAGGGCATAGAAAGCGTGGACTAGGTATTCAAGATAAGCCTTGGCATAAGTATAGGTTGGAGGCAGCTTAGTGCTATAGGTTTGGAGAAATGTGAAGCTAAACAGTCTCAAAATTCCAGACTCACGTTGCCAAATCTATCTGCATATGCCCCAGAATGACAAATTTAATTATTTTAAAACCAAATTTGTTCAGTGCATTCCAGGCTGAACTGATTCTCTTTCCTGACAAATCAGGAATCTTCTGATTTTCTATTAAACTTTTTATGATTCCCTTTTGTAATCATCCTCATCATGGTTTCTACAAAATATTATTTTTAAAAATTTTCAATTTAAATTGGGTAGGTCATTAATTCACTTTTAACATTAATTTCCTTTTCTTTTTCTGCTAGCTCCCTAGATAATAGTGTTGGTAAATAATACTATGAATTTCTTATAGGCACGTAAGTAAACCTTCTAAAGATATACATGTATGGGGATAACAGATAAAAGATAACAGAATTATCTTTTGGAGGGTGGGCCTTTTGTAGTACAGGCTTCCTCCACTAGGTATTTCAGGAACCCATCAGCAACAGTGTACCCACTAGTATTGTTGTGAGGCTGCATTCAGCTTCAGTGAGTTTTTTTTAGAGAGTCAACTCATTTGCCCATTTCATGATGGGTGATCTACAAGCACACCTGCCCACACTACACTGAGTATTCAGCAGTTTTTGACCAAAACCAGCATGACTCCCATCCCCCACCCTCCCTATTCATCCACTCTCACTCCAAGTAAATTTTTATGGTTTCCCCAAATCAAAAGCTCATTAAAAGGAAACAGTTTGCTGATGTAGAAGAGCTAAAACAAAAAATGGCAGAAGCACCAAAAGGCATCAAAACTAAAGAGTTAAAAAACTGTTCTGAGCAGTGGAAAAAGCATCTCAACAGGAAAAAGCAACTCAGTTGAAAAAGCATGTCAGTGGAAAGAGCATCTCAAATGGAGAGTACTTTAAAGGTGAATGAAGTATAACAATAAATACACAAGTTTTTATAAATAAATTCCAGTTTATTTTGGGTCCTGTCATTTATTACAAAAATGCATATTTATGTTAATCTAAGATAAGTTCTATTCTGGGCTCTATCTTTTTTTGTAATTTTTAAATTTTTTCTCAGGACACAGTGTCTTGGTATGCTGTCCAAACTAGAGTGCAGTGTCTGTTCACAGGTGTGATCCCACTAGTGATGAATATGGGAGATTTTTTCTGTTCTATTTCCTGCTTAGGTGGGTTTATCATTTCTTAGGTGACCTGGTGGTCTTCCACTCACTCCTGGCAGATCACTATACTGATGCTGAACTTAGTATGGTTATCCATTTGGAATAGCACACTGTGCTCAAGAAATCCTCACACTCAGCCTCCCACTTCAGCATACCATAATGATCAGCTGGACTCTACCTTTTATACCTATACAATATATCTTCTAGAATGTTTTCATGTCAGTCTAAAAGAAACAATCTCTGAAGGAGTTGATAACTGAGATAATAGCAATAAAGAATACAGTGAATAAAAAAAGAAACAATCTCATTTTTAAATGGATAACTAATATAATATTAGTATTCATGCAACATGATCTATGTAACCAATTTTATTTTGATAAACATGTATTTCCACTATTTTTTGATATTGTAAGCAATGCTGCAATGTGTAACATTGTACGCATATCATGGATCTTTTTAAAACTCTTATTTATAAACTCTAAATATTTTTTACCCAAGCATGTAATTTGTCTTTTTACTTTTTCTTGATCATGTAGAATTCAAAGAATTATTTTTGTAGCTGAATTTGTCGATTTTTCTTTTATGACTCTTTGATTTGATATTATGATTTAATAGTTATTTTCTGCTCTAAGATTACTAAGAAAAATAAAGACAAAACAAAACTCCTTCAATGTTGTCTGATACTTTCATGAAAACTCCCAGTAATACTTTGACTTTTCTATTAGAATTATCTCATTCTCCTTTGTCTAGGCTTCCCTGATAGATTATTAACTTCTCAAGTTTGCAGCCTCATGATGCTTGTTGTGTTGTCCCTAACAGTCATTCAATAAATATTTGTTGTATGGAAATAAATTGTAAACATTGATCTTTTCAAATCTCTACAGAAATGTGTCTAATACATGTAGGAGGTTCTCTTGTACATATCTAATTATCTAGTTTTCTTTATAGAATCACATTTAGGTAAAAATTAATACCTAAGTTTAGAGCTCTTTTTTATTAAAGATTGTGAAGGATTTTTTGAAATTATCAGATAGGCACACTGACCTACTTTCAAACGGAGGAATAAGTGGACAGTTTGAAGAGGGAAAAGAAGATTCTTATTTAAGAGTATGGATTTTAAATTCAAGAGATCATAGTTCAGAGTTTTTGCCCTACATGTTGAAGCTGCGTGAACCAAAGCAAGCTTCTAAGTAATGTGTAGCTTATAAAAGTATTTCCAAGACTCAGTTTCCTCCTCCATGTAATGCATTTGGTAGGACTTAGCTCATTTAGTGGCTATGAGAAATAAATGAGGTGATGTATGCAAACCATTAATTTTTGTCATTGAAATATTGCAATTAGCATCATAGGCTGAAATTCTTTTATAACATTGGATATACACTCTGCTTTACAAGATAACCTCACCCCATGTCAGATCATTGCAATGCACGGTACTTAAGAAATCAATATAACCCATTCCCAAGGCTTGAGGATAAAGTCATTCTAAAGTTTGAACTACTTTGTGAAAAATACCTACCAGAAAACAGATGCCTCAGAAAAATTCTAATTGAATATTAAGATTTTTTACAGTCTTCAAGAAAAGAAATTGATACTATGTACCTTCATAGTCAAAATATTGATGATTTAAAGAGATGACTGGAATACTGCTAATTATTTTGTTTGAATCTAATTTTTACCTTAAAGTGTTTTGGCAGAATTTTGGCTTGATTTTTGTCTCTTCCTGAACAAATACAACTACCAGAATACTCTAAACAAGCTATAGAAGTGTATTGCTTTCATATTCAGGGGAACTAGCTAAACTGAGAGAATCACTTGAAAACCCAGAATCCAGGGTGACTATTTCTAGATTTTATCAAATGAGCACAAGACTTTATTTCTACTAACTTCTAGCAATGCTCTGTGCACATACTCACTGCCTTAATTTGAGGGAACAAGATCCAGTGAATAATGTTTCCTGAGATCCTACTTGGAATCCCTTAAGTAAACATTATCTCCCAGCTCCTTATTTACTTGCAAACAAGACGTAATCAAATACAACTCAGAAGATTTGGAGTGTAAGTCCTTTCAGAATTCTCCCTTTTTGTAAAAATAATCACTGAACAATGGGCAACTCTTCATCTAGGAGACAAATGGATAGGAAAAAGCCAACATGTTTGTCAGCATCTCAGGAACAGTGCAAATGGTAGAACTGAATCCACAAGGAGAAAGCCATTTCTTTAATTCAGAGAAGACACTAGGACAAAACAAAAACAACTTGATTTAATACAATTATAAAGAGAAAGAAATGTAAAGTGTCTATGTGGGGAGGTCGAGTGGGCAGTGTGTGTGTGTGTGCATGCGTGCTGTTGTTCTTCTGCTGCAGAAGTTTCTGAATAGTACTTTCAGCAGTTTCAGTTCAGCAATCACTGGAATTTGTTGAGAAAAGCCAGGAACTATGCTTTAGGGTCAGAATGGCTGACTTCACTCCATGCTTTTACTTGGGTAACTAGGCTAGCTTTCATAACTACGGGTCTGGGTGTGTGGGAGAGGTTTTGACTCTAAAGTCATAAATCTCAGCAGTAAAAATAATCAAATAGGTTAGTTCTGTTTCCAGGGCATGTCTGTACATGTACTCTGCCCAGTTTGAAAGTATAATGTATCTCTTGGGTTTTCAAAGTCAGGCACAAAATCCTCAGTTTAGAACGTACACAGTGACCCTGATCGTTAGAGAAAGAAGTGATTCATTTTGTAGTGTCCAGAAATATCAGAGAGCAGGTCTCTATGTTTAACAGACACAGGGCTGATTCTATTTGGTTCTTGCATTTGGCTAGGACAGTGGTTTTCTATTGGGTGAATTTGTCCCAAGCCTCCCCAGGGGACATCTGGCAATGTCTAGTGACATCTTTAATTATCACACCCGTCATCTAGTGGGGTAGAGGCCAAGGTCCCACTACTACCATCCAAATGCCTGTAGTTCCAAGATTGAGAAATCTCAGGCTAGTCTTTGGGTTGAGCACAAATTCTGATAAAAATTAAACAAGCTCCTTAAATAAAAACTTGATAAAGAAAAAAGAATGATGAATATACTGAAATTTCATTTTGAGAATCCTGAGATTTTGTCTTATAAAAACATGTGGGTATTGAGTTTCTACTAGATTTATTTTTAATTCTCTTCTGATAAATGGATTTTACCAAGTAAAAGAAGAATCCAACTGATTTTCTCTAAGGGAAAAACAACAACAACTTAGTTGTTTGCATTGCCGTAGCTCAATTATGAATAATCTATATTTTTTTAGTCTTTGAGAAATGCCTTTTAGCTATGTTTCTTCTTCACTAAGAAAATGTAAGATTAAAATGGTTTTTGTCTATGCAGGTGTACCTTGCCCTAAGCAAGTTCTATATATAAAAACAAGAATTTATAAAAAATAGTAATCTGGGCCAAATGTTTACTTTAGAAGAAGAATTTGTTGCTTTACAAAAGGCAATGCCAAAAGATTCTTGCAAAAATTTAAATCATGGCACCTTTCTGGATAGTTTGACCCACTTTCTATTTTGGGAAACACAAATATTAGTTTAAAATAAAAAAATAAAATTAATTAATCAATTGGTCATTTTAATAAAATAATCTGCTAATTTTCTAGCAGAAATTACTTTGACTAAATACAGTTTTTGAAGTACAGGCTGGGTGTGGTGGCTCACGCCTTAATTCCAGCGCTTTGGGAGGTTGACATGAGAGGATTGTCTGAGCCCACTGGTTCGAAACCAGCCTTGGTGATTTGGCGAGACCTCATCTCTACAATAAATCAAAAAATTAACTGGGTGTGGTGTCACATGCCTGTACTTCCAGCTACTTGGAAGACTGAGGCAGAAGGATTGCCTAAGCCCAGTAGGTCAAGGCTGCAGGGGCCATGAGTGTGCCATTGCACTCTAACCTGGGTGACAGAGTGAGACTCACAATTCAAAAAAAAAAAAAATGAAGTACAGATTTCATATATGTATTGTGTCTATTAAACAGATCCCAAACATGTAGGGCATTTTTCTCAATAATGTTATCATTGTTCTATGAAAAATATAAGAATATATAAGCTTATGTTTAGAATACATATTCTTATTTTGAGACTATATAACATTATATGAAATACTGACAAAATTAAGATATTTTTCCTATCATTTAAAATGTTTAGAGACATTGACCCAACTGAACAGATTTGCATATAGTGCAGTACTGCATTATGGGTGTGTCAAATACATATTGAGAAATCACAAGAAAAAACAGAATCCAATCCAAAGTCACAGCAATTATTTTCAACATTTCTATAAAACTCACACTAAATTTATTTATTTATCTCATCTACTAACAATTACACATCTAATACCTATGAGATTTTTCTACCCACAAGATGCAATCCAGTACCCAAGTGTTCTATGTTATAGTAATGCAGTTTTTTACACCACACAAGCAAGGTCTTCTCTTCCCTGAGTTTACCATATAGAGGTGAAGACATAGAGTCAAACTTAGTCTAGTCGTGAACATTTGATGAAGGACGGGACCATGAAATTACATGGAAGTAATGACAGCTAACCTTTTCCAAGAATGAGGAAGTCAGGAATGGTCTGGAGAAATAACATAGGAAAACAACTTTCACAAGATTTGAGAAAAATAAAATGACAAGAGTAGATAATCTGCCCTCAACTACCCATGGGAACTTAAAGTTCACTTCAAATAGACTTTTATACTTTAATTTTAATAAATTATTTTGGAGACATCTAGGGACGCATTCATTCAAAATGGAAAGCACAAGCCAGACTAGAATATATACAAGAACATTTTTTAAAGTACCTAAAACTATATCGATGATAAAATCTGCAGAATGAATTTCGCATTTTTTTTTCTGACAGACTCTACCTTTTGACGAGGGGAATAGATTAAAACAATAAATCCATCATCAGTCAGCTACACAGCCTTGGAGAAGTTACTAGTCTACTCTGAATCTCAGTTTTGTCATTCTTATAATGGGCATAATAATATCTACCTTTAGAATTTTGTTCTGATAATTTAAGATTGTCTATAATTTCTGATACATGGTAGGTGCACACAAATGGTAGTTAATTGTTTCTCTTAACCAAAATAAATTGGTCATCACACATGATAAACAGTCCCCAGACAAAATTTGTATTAAGATAAATGATAAATATATATGTGTAACACAAATTTTCTTGGTGAAAAGCATTACAAAATAATTTAATAATTTTGTGTAAGGAAAATAATTTAAAATGACACTTTAATAAGATGGACTGGCAAACCTAAAAGATATTTTTATTATTACAATATAGGACAATAATTTAATATAAAATTGCTAAACATGCCAAAAAATGAAAGATGAATAATGAGCAAATAATAAGCTAGTGTGTACATCAAAATTTATGATATGAAAAAATACATTTATAATTAAATTTTTAGGTCTTATGGTAGGGTGAATTATGTGCCTTCAAGAATGTCCATGTCCTAATCTCCAGAACTTTTCAATATATTAACATGTGTAGTAAAAGAGACTTTGTAAATGTGAATATGTAAAAGATCTTGAGATGGAGAGATTGCCCTGTTTTATCTTGTGACCCCAATATAATCAAGCATAAAGCTCTTTACAAAAGGGCGATGGGCAGATAAGACATGGTAGAATGAGGTATGAGTGTGAAAGCAAGAGGTTGGAGTGATACAAGGAAAAACCCCAGAACCAAGAAAGACAGGAAGCTAAAAAATGCAAGGGAATGGATTCTCCTCTACAGCATCCAGAGGAATGAATGTAATTTGGTCAACACCTGGATTTTGGACTTCTGACCTCCAGAACCATAAGTTAATAAATTTGCGTTAGCTTGAACCATTGGATTTGTGATAATTTGTTACACTAGCAATAAAAACCAACCAAAGAAACAACTAATTCAGGTCTAAACATACCCAGTTTTGAGAAGATTACATAAAAGAAGAAGATTGAAAATGACTGATATAATAAATGAGTTCAATAGGGAGAGAATGTTAAAAACCAAAAAGTAGTAGACATTTATATTTTTATTACAAAAGTAATAAGGAATAATTTTATATATCCAAAATTATATGATTTTCAAACAGTATTAAATTTATTTTATAGATGTATTAAATGAGACTGGTAATGAATATTCAAATACTCTGAGGCATTTGTAGAATAATACAGAAACATCATGGAGACATCTTAGTGCTCAATGAGAAACATAGTTGTCATTTTGTTTATTAATAAAGTCTTTTTTCCTGGTCAAGATTTTAGCTCATCTAGGCTGGGTAAGGTGGCTCATACCTGTAATTCCAGCACTTTTGAAGGCCGAGGTGAGAGAATTGCTTGAGCCTAGGAGTTCAAGATTAGTCCGGGCAACATAGCAAGACCTCCCTCATCTTTACAAAAACATAAAAAAATTTCCAGGTGTTGTGGAGCATGTCTGTAGGCTGAGGTGAGAGGATTGCCTGAGCCCAGGAGATCGAAGCTATGCTTAGCTATGATAGTGTCACTGCACTCAGTCTGGGTGACAGAGTGAGATCTGATTATATATATAAAAATAATCTAGAATTAAGCTCTTTATTCTGTATGTTTGTCGTTCTGTAATTAATGGTAGATGATTTTTAGCGTTAATGTCTTTATGATTAGCATCATAAGTAAGGAGCTTTAGAAAGGTTCAACTTGTTTCCTGCATCTTAGTAAAGTTGACTTTGCCATGGAGCACCTCCTCTTTGTGTGGTTACATTTCTTTATTAATTGCCAACTAGGAATCAACATCTATCTCATTGTGAGTAATTAGACAAAGAAGAAATATTAAAATTTCCCCAAACTTATATTACTTTCTTTTTGTTGTTGAGAATGCTGGTTTGTTTGACCCTACCACATGGAAATAAGCCTTGTGGTTGACACAGTACTTTGGATGAAAACAATGAATGACAATAGCAGTTGGGAGAAGGGAAAATTAACTGCTAGAAAATCTCTGTTTTATTCAATGTCCAGAGTGCTGATTGCTTTAGGGAAGAAATAAATTTGTGTTGGCTTAGGGGAAATCAGTTTGTGGGTCATACTGGTTTAGAGGAATTTTGTTGCATTTTTAATTTCCTGACCTGGGTCGCTACAATCAAACAAAATTTTATTCTTTTCACTTGCGCTCCAGATGGAAGAAAATGTAAACAGCTGTCCAAGCGGTGATGGAGCCTTTTCTTCTACATTCTTGCATGTCATTATGTTAGAGATTTACTTTTCCAGCAAATTGAAACCTCTAAAACCTAGTAATCAAATTCTTTCCCCTCTCCCTCTCTTTGTATTCCAACTATCATCAATTGCTTACTTTCAGAAATAGTTTTCCAAAGATGAAGCTATGATGAGTATGCATGGTCATTATATTTACTCTTGTCAGTACCATATAGCATTATGTTGTTTACAATAATTAGCTGCTGGAGGCAATCCTGTAAACACAGCAGTGTGACAGCCTGAATAGAGAAAAGCAAGTTCATTGTTAAGGGAAGGAATAGGTATGTGCTAGTTGGGCTACTCTGCTGTTCATATTGGTTGTGACTGCAATGTAAGGAGCCACAATCAATACTTCTCAAGTTGCTGAATATACGTGAAAGAAATGATGTGAGAAGATTAGATTAAATAAAACCAAAGGGAGTTTGATTTTTAAAAATTGTTTGCTTTTAAGTTGGTGGTCTAATTATATTCACTTTAAGGAACAATTCATACAGTATAATTGCAAATATATATTTGGCTTACAAAAATTTAGTTTTATGCATAAGATATGCCCCTATTTTCTCACTCATATTAAACAGGAAGTGGTTGCAATCACACCAAAGACGATCAATGCAAGCTATCAAAACCTAGGAAAGTATGAATAAAGGCTGTTTCAGGGTTTCCTGACCATTAAAAAGAATTAAAATGCATTGCTTAAGTGTTTCTCAAGTAGATAGGGATAAAATCATCACTATTCTCAAGAAAGAAATTGAAAAAAATCTAGGACAATAGAGAAATATTACAATATGAAATTAGAGAAGTAGACATAGATATATAGCAAAGCTTATATGTTCCTTAATGGAATGCTATACATTTTTCAAGGATTATTTTAATTTTATTGAATTGTTGCTCTCCTTTCTGACTCTAAAACATGACTGCTTCATAAAATGTAGCTTCACAGTCTGTTTACTAATTCAACACTCATTTTGAGTGCCTCCTATATTCATGGCACTTCTTCATGGAGAAAACATGCAGAATCAGAAACTTTTTATTTTAGAGACTGACAGTCTCAATAGTACTGATATATCAAAGTAAAAAGTGATGCAATTTAATAGTGGAGTAAATAACATGCTAACAAAGCATGAAGATGTATGAAAAGTGATGTGAGAGGAGGTTATGATTTCTTCATTAAAATACATTGGAGCTCTAGAGTTCCTCTATGTTTACTTAATTATTAAGAGAAGACAGATAATTTTAATAATAGAGAATGTCAGTAAAATTTAGGTCTTATTAACTTATTTTCAAATAGAATAAATGTACATTTGTGCATGTACTTTTGCATTTTACTTTGCTTTTTTTTTTCTGGTAGTATACAGTGTAAATGGGTTTTCAAAGTTGTTTTGTGGCTAGATAAGGACATGCACAATTTAGATAGGGAAACAAGCCAATTCTAAGTGGCAAAACATTGATATTGTCAATGATAATTTAAAGGACTTTTTTGAAGTCTCTGAAAAATACTAATGATAACTTTTAAAATGTGTATTTGCTTACTTTTATAAGTTATTCTTACTCTCCTCCCATCACTCTTATCGAGTAATCATTCACTGTGCATTGTTAAAGCAAAAGTCTTCTGCTGTAATAAGGATAATAAGGTAATTTGGTCTTTAGCTTCTGTAATGGATACTGTTGTTGCTTGGCTCAGATCTCTTCTGCTAAGTCACTGCACTCGTCCATCAACTGCTATGAGCATTAGCTGATAGTTACCTTTTTTCAAAGAAGTGCTGTCAGTGAAACCAGAACTGCTGTGCCTGGAAAAGGGTACTACTCTCCACTTACCCTCTTCCAAAGCCCAGAAACAAGACAAAATGGAATTGTCTCTGTGGAACAATCCAAGCTGTAGAGTTTCTCATTGGATAAACCGAAGTTGGGTTATAGCTACTTAGCTTTATTCCCCTGTCCTATGCTGCTTTTATTTCACTACTCTTGTCTAGAGAGCCCTTGCCCAATAAACTACTTGAAATAAGAATTACCATCTCAAACTCTTTTCTAGGGAGACTGAACTAAGCCAATATCTCTACATTCCAAGTACCCGGTCCAATGTCTGAAACCTATCAAATTTAATGATCATTAAATGAATTCTGAATGATGTTTGTATAATGGTGTTATTCAGTGATACTCAGGACTCTTGGTTTATTGGAGGATATATGTTTTGATAGACCTCTCTATATTACAGCATTCAGCAAGGAAATAGTTTTAGTGACCACTTACCAGACTCATTAAGTACAACATTGCAAATCCATTGTCATTTTTGTTTTCTTTTTTTTTTTTTTAGGTTTCTCTCCACTTAAGGAGGTCAATTTGAGAGGTGATCCACTTATCTGATTCTAGATTCAGTCAGCCAAATTGCAAAAGCGGCAACAACCAGCAAAAAACAAATAAACAAACACCAAACCTGTTTTAGTCTGTAAATTGCTAAAAAAAATTTGAAGTTGTCAAAAATGCATGCTATGAATAGATGGAGACTGACTAACTACAAAGCTTCTGTAAAAATATTGAAGGCAGTATGAAATGGTATAGTTGCATAATTTATAATATATACTTGATTATCGATTTGAAACTAACCCCCAAAAATACAGTATAAATGGCTTCAGAGTTTAACCCTTCCCCCATTTTTCCCCAAAAGTGTCCAATTATCTCCTCTCAGTCCTGACAGTGAGTTGTCTTGTTAAGGAGCTTGCAATTCCATTACAGATAAGCTCCAAATATTGATTTGTGCCTTTTATTTACTTAGTCCAAGATATCATGGAAGGACTAAAAATGTTCAAATCTGTTATGGCATAGCAGAAAGGAAATGGTCCCAGAGATACATGTAAAAAATAGTTTACTAAACTTCTACTTCACTAGACATTGGTTATGTAGTCCAGGCCTACATGGCTTCAAAGGAAAATGAAGTACAAAAGTGTGAGCAAGGAGCACAACTCTGGAACACAGGATGTGCTTAAGTGTTTGGCAAAGATACCTGGAAGTTTGTTGTGGAGCAAGGACTTCATGGAGTGGCCTCAGCGAGTCATGCTGGCATCCTGATAGGTGAAAGGAAGGAACTCTGCTAAACAGAGTACACAATACTTACTTTGTAGGCATGCAAATTATTAAGAGTTTGCTCTATGAAATATTTAATGTGAGTTCCTCAAAGTAAAACAGACAATAAACAAAAACTCCTCTTTGTCTCTTTACACTCTGAAATCTACATCAAGGACAATAGCTGGAAAAATACTCATTGAATGCATAAATGAGTGAGTGAATAATAAGTTTAGAATAATTACTGTGTATTAATTTGGCACTGTATGAGGGGGAAAAGAAAATGTTTTTCTTGAACTCCAGTTTTTGTAGCCTGTTTGTTCACTTGTTAGCAATAGTTTTAACTTGACTTTAGGAATTTTTTTATGTGATAAGATGTTGAATTGAAATTTCCTATTTTTACCATTAACTAAATAGTACTATAAAAGATAAAGTAAAAATTGAATAATTTTCTAATGAATTTCAACAGTGAGAACTATTAATTTAGATAACCACTCTAAGTAATTTGCATTTTTTTAGAGTAAACTCTTTTAACTTATGTTTAATTTTTTTCCAATGACTTCATTCACTTAACCTATCTAAGGTAATAAGAATAGTATTAGTTGTGTTGAGAAAGTATTAGAAGTATTAGTTGTGGCATTTCAAAGAAACTTTTTGGAAATAATTTTCTACTAAATAAATATTAACATGTGGAATATTTAAAAGTCATTATGTTTATACTGTACAATTGCATAAACATTTATAGTTACTGCTCTGTTTCTTTCATTTGCATTTTAGTTAACTAATACTTTAGAATAATGAAATGAGAAAAAAATGCTATAAGACTTATAGGATATATATTGAAAGTCATGTTTTGTCAGAATTGATGTAAAGGGAAGCAAAATCATGGAATCTGCTTGTCCAGTTGGGAACCGCTGCTTCTGTGGATTTGTTGGCAAGTTCTTCAGAAAGAAGACATAATTATTTGAGTCTATAAAACCCAATGTGCAACATATTATGGAAGGTATCTGGCAGAAACTGCTATTAGTGTGTACCCAATACCCATTTTCCATGTCTCATGTAGTAGATGGAGTCAAGTGATTCATCTTCCCAGGGGAGAGTGAACAGAACTGATGTGTCCCTTCTATCCTAGACTTGTAGAAGCACTGTATCTCCTCCAAGCTTCCTCTATAATCAGCACAACTCTAAACAAAGGACTGTGTGGTGGCAAAGCTGAGAGACAAACATAGTCTAGCCTTTAAATTACTAGTTGGGATATAGCCACAGGCTGCCTGCCTAACCTGCCCTAGGCTTGGGCCACATTATGCCAGTGAAATTCCAGGTTTGTTTATTTCATTGGCATAGCCTTGCCTAGCTTGACAATAGCTCATCCTAAGAGTAACCAAAACAAGCTGTCACACACCATGCTTGTTCAACAGAAACAATCCAACAAAATTCTATTTAGTGAGCCCTAACCAAATATCATACTACATGCCAGAAATATAGATACAAATGGTATCTCTTCTGAGACCAAATAATTTATCAGGAGATATCCGGCTTTATAAATCAATAAACAAACACGATTTGATGTTAGTATGACTTTTTAAAAAGTATTTGTATGAGCTGAGGTCACTATAACAATATACCGTGGACTGGGTGACTTAAACAACAAAAAGCAGAATAAAGGGAGAGGAAGGAGTTATCGAGAAATAATAAAATAAAATTCCCCATCACCTGAGAGGCACAAATGTGTCTAAGAACACAAAAAAATCTAAACTGACAAGTGGGAGGAATTTATAAAAACGATATAGGTGAACATACCATCATAAGATTTCAAAACACTAAGAGAAAGAGGTAAAACATCCAGAAAAATGCAAAAGATAATCAACAAAATATTGAGAATCAGGCTGGCATTATATATCACATCAGTAAAACTAGTATCTAGAAAGCAATGCTTTCAAAGTTTGTCAGAAAATTATTTTGACTATAAATCCTGCACTAGTCAAACAACCTATGTCAAATTAAATATTTCCCAGACAAGGAGACTCACAGGATATTTGTGGGCATGTACCAGAAAAAAAAATAGAATGAAATCCAAGAGCAAGGAAGACTTGGGATACATGAAAAAATGACAGTAATTTAAAAATGCAACGAAAATAAGCCCCAGGATGGTGCCCAGATAGCATCCAATTTAGCAAAGGAAATTCTAAGCTCTAAGTTGAATGTTTTCAAAAAATGGAATGAAATCTATTAGAAAAAATAATAAACTAGAAAATGGTAGCTAATATTTGGAAAAATAATGTTTCTTCTTTAAACAAGAAAGACAAAAAAGCAATGAGAAAATTACAAAAACACAAAGCATTCAATGTTCAAATATAAATAAATAAATTGTGACCTGATCCTAAGCAATTGATGAGTTCAGAAAGTGAAATAATTAATCTGAGCATGACTCTAGAAATAGTTTTTTATTAAATGCTTTACAATTGTCCATTTGAACCACAAGGAAGAAAAGTAAATCCACAACAGTTAAAATGCTGCTAATGGTTTTCAGCATTTCAAATCAATTGGTAGAAAACTCACAGAAGTCTTAATTATGTTTACTGGACTAAAAAACAATGTTATCACAACTGACAAATGTAAAGGAAACTGGAGGGTGGTGGAGATAGTTGAAAGGAAGGGTAGGAATATTAATATTCTTTTTCATAGAGGAGTATGTAGAAATTCTTCCTTTCTTTTCTTCCTTTTTTTTTCTTTTTTTTGAGTTGGAGTCTCACTCTGTTGCCCAGGCTGGAGTGCCGTGGCACACTCACATACACCACAGCCCCGACCAGTTGGGCTGAGGAAATCATTCCTCCTCAGCATTCCAAGTAGCTGGAATTATAGGCATGCGCCACCATGCCCAGCTAATTTTTTGATGTTTTGTGGCGATGAAATCTCACCAAGTTCCCAGACCGGTCTCAAACCTGTGGGCTCAGGAAGTCCTCTCACCTCGGCCTCCCAAAGTGCTGTGATTGTAGGTGTGAGTCACCACACTCGGCCTTAGAAATACTTTCTAAGTGTGATGAAATAGTAAGATGCGTTAGTATTTACAGATTTAAAGGTAACTAATAGAATATCTAAAAATAACAGAGCACAGAATGTAGAAAGAAAAGCTAGGTGATAAATCATTGTACTGTAAGAAAACTGAAGGAAGATACTGTCTAAAGTTATTTAACCAACTAGGACTATAAATAAATATGTATAAACTAAACATAGCATTTTGAAAGCAAAACCCAAATTAACTGAAACCACAAAAGTTGACAGTGTTTATATCTGGAATGTATGATGGAAGGAAAGGAGGGGCAAAATACAGTCATTAATAAAATACACTGCAAGTCTCTGTTTATTTCCTGCATTTGAAAGTACCACATTCATCCATATAAAAAGTAAAAATAAATAATAAAAATTATAACAATTTTTATTCCCTCTGTTTCTCATAACATGTATTTATCAGATTGTTCTTTATCATCACTTTAAATTCTCTGCCTCCTGTCTTGTGTCAGTAGATTCTGTGCAGTTCTTTGACCAAATTCATGCAGGTGCCATTTGATGGTGTTTGCATCTAATCCTGCATTGCACCTTTTATCTTCTGCCCCAAGGCGTCTCTGGCCTCATGGCTGTAGGGCATTCATGGCTACCTTTGCAACATACGCATATGCACAAAGAATAAGTGTGAAGGAGTTAATGCTCCTGTGGGACAAATCTTAAGAAAAGGGCATCAGGAGCTGAGGGAGTGATGATTTTGAGACTTACATAAGTTTCTGATTGTCCAATGGGATACATCAACAAATCATCACAGCAGTAGAATAGACAACTCAATGACATGTCCTTGTATTGATTCTTCTTTCTCGTCTCGCCTATCCCTCACTTCTGCTTCTTGAGTTCATACTGCTGATTTAACCACTTACATGTAAGCCTCTCTCTCTGGTTCTGCTTTGAAAAAAACCAAGGATAAGACTCAGGACATATGGACTTTATGAGAAGGATTAAGTGTCATGATAATACTCACCTGTGAATTTCTATTTGATATAATAGAGAGACTAGAGCCAATCTTTGGTGTTCTTTATGATAGCTCCCAGAAACTTGGAATGACAACACCTTGAATAAACGACAGTAGGTGATAAAACTGCCTTGCAATTTTGTTGAAGAAAGTGTCAGAAGACTTATAGTGAGAAGGTTAAAACAGATATATTAGGGATACAGGAAAACCCATACCCTTACCTTACCAGGTTTCCTTGGAGGGCCAAGAAAAGAATCCTTTCATGAAGACAATAAAAGATACCCTGGCAAGGGATCATTGGTCTCTTTGAGGGTGGTTGTCTTTCTGTAGACCAGATTTGACAATATTGAATGTAAAGGAATAGGGTTACCTAGTATCAATAGGAGTGATGGAATTCGAGAATTGCAGTGGCATCTGGCAATAGCTTAGTTTTAAGGACACAGTAGATATAATAATAATACTTGCAACAAGGCTTGAGTGACTATCAAAATGCCTTTACTATAGGGATCAGTGCTACTAAGATCATAATGTTCCCTGGTTATAAAACATTGGCAGTTGACTAAAGGATTACTGGACTTGTGATATTAAAAAAATAAAATAAAGAGAGAACTAGAGAGCAGAAGACTGATGTCAAGGTCACAAAGAAAAAAGTCACTGTATTTTCGAGATATAAATTTACAGATGTCAGTTCTAACCCAGGACTCATTGATTGAAAGGAGACCACAAAGAACGTATAATGATACTACATTTATACCCAGCAAATGGGCTCCTAATTTTTTCTCAAAGAGAACTGACCATTTCCTTCAGTAATTGTGCTCTGGGAAGGAGAGTGCCCAGAATTTTGAGATCTTTGAGAATTTTTGATTATTAAATCTGAACTCTTACCTGGGTACTTGACAAGCTACGAAAGCCCTCCATTTTAAAGTGTGGACTTTAAAATCCAGATTTTAAAAAGAGGCTGACTTAAGTCTATATGCCCCATGTGTGTACAGACCAGTTAGTGGTTATTTTCCTAATCCCTTGATATAAAATTGGATAGATATACCTAACTGCCAGGCAGCAAAACCTTCAAATTGGCTTCCTGTCATGTAGAATAAGAGTCATTATGACAGGAAAAAAAAATCCAAAAAACCAGAAAGAGTCTTAAATGTCCTTTCCCTTTCCTACACCAAGACAAAAATAAGAAATCTGAAGAAATACCACATCCCAAGAGGAACTATAGAAATTAGTACCACCATCAAAGATTTAAGATTATAGTGTTGGTAGTCCATCATATCTCTGTTTAATTGAGCTATCTGGCACCTGAAAAAAATAAAAACAATGACAACAAATTTGCAAATGGTTTGAGAAGTTAATGTACTATTTATACATTTAAAGTTGTAGCCCCAAATGTAGCCACTGTGCTAAGTGTGTACTCTTTACTAGAACACATCAACACAATCTCTGGCATTTTGAATGTAACTATTGGTCTGATTATTGTGTTTTTTCCAATCCCCATCAGGAAAATGAAACAAAAGCAGATTGTCTATTTCATGTGAATGATAGTAGTACATTTTCATTGTCTTGTTACAGGGCTATTTTAATTCTTCTGCATTGTTCTTATATTATAGTCCAGGGCACCTTGATTTTCTTTGAATTATGCAGAATATCACACTGTTGCACTATATTGAACATTATCCTAATTGACCTGGTCAGCAAGAAAGACAAGTAATTTAGATGTTTTATTAAGACAGACATGCCATATGGTGGAAGTTAAATCCATAAAAGCTTTGAAACTATTACATTAAGAATATCTCTAGGTTTCCAAATATCTATGGCATTCTGACACAACCCTTCTAAGATAAAGGACAACTGATTTCACCAAATATTCCCTATCATTAAGAATGAGCCAAATTACTTAGTGGGATTGGGATTTTTAAGCCAATATATCTCGTACTTCAAAATACTGATCAGCTGAAAGAAGAGAGAGAAAAGTAACTCAAGCCTATATAACAGTGCAGTTGGTATGAGATGTTGGTGTGAACAGAAAGCAAACTGATGTCTCACTATATTTCATCTCAGGGGTGGCTCTGAACGAAGTGGCAGGAAGAAATCTTTCTGGAAGGCATTAATGTGAGCAGTCAATTTACTGTTCTCTTTGTAGGCATGAAGAAGTGACCTGAGATATACCTATATATGGACTACTGACCAGTGATGAATGGTTTGTTTGGTTAGTAAAGAGTCTAGGAAGGACAAGATTGGAAATTAGAGACAAAGAACAAATAAATAGTCATGGTGATGGACTCTTGGAGGTAAGCATTTCTTTATTTCTTTGTGTCTCATGTTAACGTCCACCAGAGGGCACCCACCGCAGAGGGGCTCTCAACCAACAAGCTGGAGAAAATATACTAGGTAAATGTCAGCTATCTTCTCTCCTTGACCACATAAGTGCTAGTGCAATGAGCCCATGAACTGAGTGGCCATGGCCTAAGGAATGAAGGTTATAGATTCAACAGCAAGGGCTTCCTCAAAGCAGGGATGATGAGCTATTGCCGCTGTCAATTGCCTAATCCACTGGCAGCAGAGACCAATTACGCTTCTTCAATATGGCACTATTCCTCAGAATATAGCCATCTACTTGATGGCAAGATGATTATAGTGGACATTATCCACCCTGAAGGTAACAGTGATTTATTCTTATCAGAACTGAAAGTTATCCAGGGTATAGATTTTCTTTCCCTGCCTGCAGTTCCTCTTAAGGCCAAGGGATTCATTTCAAGGCAAAGGATGAATGACAATGGGTGAACGACAATGGAGTTTTCAACAAGTTTTCCACATACCCCATTGCTCATATAATAATGGAATAAAATGTTTAAGATTCAACTAAGTTGAAAGTTCCAGGAACACACCCTGCTGATATATGGTTGTGTCCACAGTGGGTGAAATACACAGATCCAGAAAGTGAGAGGCAATAGTAAAATTACTATTTCCATTTGAGAATTTTTGCTTTCCATACCTATAATTTCAGATCTCTTACCTTCGAGGTCCTGGGTACTAAGGGAAGAAGATTTTCACTAGGAGACACAATAAAGGTTCTATGACTTCTAGCTGGTTTCTAAGTATCTTATTCCAGCGGACCAGCACAAGAAGAAAAAAGTTAATATATGGGTAGGGATAATTGACCCCTAATACTATGAGGAACTTTGTTTGCTGCTGCACAGTCGAGTTTGAGAGGAGTATGCCCTCAGTGCAGAGAATTCACTGGAGTATCTACTGAAATTTATTTTACTGTAATGTTTGCAAAAAGGCAAATGCAGTAATATAGTTAGTCTCACTACAGCAAGGGATGCAAGTGTACAGTCTACTCATTAAAGAATGTCTGGGTTACTCAAACAGACAAGCAACTTAGCAAAATCAAATTGCCAGCTGAGGATGAGGACAATCTCGATTATTTGAAAGCAAAGGAATAAAATGATGGAAATGAGTTAAGGCCCAAGGCCAAATTATGGTCCTTAAATCACTGCAGGAAATTCGTCTGACCAACCCAGAAGCTGACTTTGCTATTGATTTAACTTAATGAAGGTTATGAGTGCATGGTGCAAAAAAAGGAATGATATTCTATGTCTTTTTTTTTTTGCACCATTTCAAATCTCCCCAGCCTGACCAAATAGTCAAGCTTGTACTTCATCCAGCCTAACACAAATGTTACCTGACAATGTTCCATCTCTTCCGACTCTCATTTGCACCCATGTCTAACAGTTTCTCTGATTTCATGATACTGAGTGCTCACACAAACCTGACTGGCATTCATGTATTTGTGCACCCTGGAAGTGTAGAAGAGTTAATATACCACAGGACAATCATTAACAAAATGTAGAGTGGTCATGCATTCTCTTGGTCCAGGATAGATTTGAGGTATACGAGTTGTCCCATCATTACTATCAATACTTTCTCATTTCACTCTCAGGATTGTCCTGTTTTATTTGATAAAGTATAAAGTCACCTTACCACTAAAGTATGGAATAAATAGATAAATGCTTCTCCCACACTTAACCTAGGTGGATGGCCCTGAGAGGCATTTGATACACTTTCTAAATGTTCTCATACTATTGAACAATCATTCATACTTGATGTTAGAAAACTCAATAATCCATCCTCTTACAGGATTTTCCTTGTTCTCTTTTTAACTCACTCTGCCCATTACTCCTGCTCTCTGAGATCACATTTTCAAAAAAAACAACTCACGTGACAAAAGACAGAAAGTTCTTGACTAAGGCTGTGCTCTTGGAAAAACACACACAAAATTAGTTTGGTTTGGATGGATGATAATATCTGTGTTGACTAGATATTGTTGCGTGACACATCACCTCAAAATTCAGTGGCTTAAGATAATAAATAATTGGCCGGGCTTGGTAGCTCAGCCTGTAATCCCAGCACTTTGGGAGACCTAGGTGAGTGGATGGCCTGAGCCCGAGGGTTCGAGACCCACCCGGGCAACTTGGTGAGACCTTGTCTCTACAAGAAAAAAAAAAAATTAACCGGGCATGATAGTGCGTGCCTGTAGTTCCGGCTACTTGGAAGGCTGAGGTGACAGAGTGAGACTCCAACTCAAAAAAAAAATAGATAATAATAATTGCCTTATCTCCCATGTCTTCAAGACATATAAGATAAGATCATCTAGGCTGGGCTTAGCTGGGAAGTTCTGCTGGTTACTGAGGTCTGCAGATCAACTGGAATAGATTTGCTCCAAGTTTCTTTCATCCACCTTAAATTGCAGTTTAGCCAGCGTGTTTTTTTTTTTTTTTTTTTTTTATGGCAATAACAGAGGTACAAGAAGAAACACATAAAGACACTTAAAGCCTAGGCTTGTAGCCAGCACACTGTAACTTTTATCCACATTATTGGTCAAAGTAAGTCACACGATCTATCCCAAAATCAAGGGGCTAGGAAGTATGCTACAACTATGATCAGGCAATGCCAAGAGTGTATATGCATGGAAAGGTAAATAATTTAGGATAATAGATCAATCTACCACATGATTGTGAAAGAAATGTTTGCATATTTTCTGTGAAAGAAAGCCTATGCAGTATTTCCAGTTCTGATATACCAGTAAGTAAATTTTAGCTAACAGAACCTGATCAAACTGATGCTTTCTATGCCTAACCATCATTGAAACTCAATGCAATAGTTTTTATATTTCATAAATTACAAACAAGAAAGGAGAAGGCAGAACAATTGTTTAAGCAGCTACATTCTTGATGAATATCCAGATTTTAGAATTTAGGTGTTCTGACGTCTTCATTGTGTCTAGGATATAGGAGACAATAATAATTACACAAGGAAAAATCTCTCAATCTTCAAGGTTATAAAAATTAGAGTAGAAGAGAAACAGTATTAATGAAATACATTCATTTTCACTGGAGTCCAAGCAATTTTTTTCTATAATTTAGAAAAATCACATGGCTTCATGGTAAATAATACTTCTAAAATAGTGAGTCTTACAGAGCAATTGGCACTCATTAAAATTCAGTGTTGGAAGCAGCAGGTGGCAGACAGCTCCATGGAACAATTTTGCAGTGTCCTTCTAGGGCTGAGGCAAAACAATTCATGTCACAAGGTATCAACCTAATCCATTCCCTGCTCTTCATTATCATGAGTAAAAATTCTTCTATTTTTATATGAATATGTTCAAGAGGCTTGAACTAAATTATTAGCCATAGCTTTCTAAAATATACATTTTCCTACTATGTGGTAGAAGGGAAATATATGCATTTCACTGACTATTTTCTCTTTGAAAAGTAATACGTTTCATGGCAAAATGTTTCCACCCTCAGAGGGAAGTGAAATTTTGAATATTTTTAAAATTTTACATATGTGGTATAAAGTGAAAAAACAGTTTTGTTTGGGGGTAAAAGACTGAGAAAGTTGTTATCACCTGCCCTTCGATGTACTTTTTCCTGAGGGAAATAAATGTAATATGTGTAGCGGATTTCTCTCCATGACACTCTAATCTCTACATCTACTTCACCAACAAGGAAAAGAAAAAGGGTGAAAAAATGATTTAGATTTCCTGGGACCATTTAATATCTTCTGTCCTTCAAAAAGCACAGTGAACTTTTGAGACAAATATTTAAATTGAGACAACTTTATGATAAACAGTTCCTTAAAGAATATAGAGCTTAACTCGTTAATTGTTAAAGTCTGGGCAGTTATAGCTTACAACATTACACAGTATTTAAGAGAAACCTTTTATTGTGCCTTAAAAAGTGTAAATAAGTCCGGTCACAAGGAGTCATACCTATAATCCCTGTGCTTTGTGAGGTGAAGGTAAGAGGATTGCTTGAAGACAGGCAATTGCTTGAGGACTGGGCAACATAGTGAGACTCTGTCTATACAAAAATTAAAATTAAAAAAATTAGCTGGGCATTATGGCGTATTCCTGTAGTCCTAGTTACTCAGGAGGCTGAAATGAGAAAATTGCTTGATCCCAGAAGTTTGAGGCTGTGGTAAGCTATGATTGTGCCACTGTACTCCAGCCTGTACAACAGAGCAAGACTCTGTCTCTAAAAAAAAGGGGAAATAACCATTAAAAATTACAGCACTTATTTTTGCCAAATGGATAGATCAGAGAACTCACAACAAAAGGTTCTGAATATGAATGTTGGGGCTAAGTGAACCTGAATTCAAATCCTTGCTTGGTCTTTTGCTGTCTGCGTGATCTTGGCATGCTCTTTAATCTCTCCAAATCTCAGTTGCCAATAAAGTAAAATTAATACTAACATCTGCCTCATAGGCCAGGACTGTAATTTTTAGAAGTTGTGTCTGGCCCATAGGAAGTACTCAGAAAATAATAGCAAATAGTTCATATATTGGTAATATTAGGGAAATTGTGGTGAACAGAGGAAAAATATCTCTTAAAATTATTCTGTAAGCATAGTTATTTAAAACAGCTGTGTATACCAAAGTATATGGACAAAAACAAACAAACAAAAACAACAACTAACACCAACAGTGCACCATATATCTTTAAAATAATTGCACATGTTCAATAACTTGTCATGTCTCCATCTTTGCTTTAATTTATTTAGAGAAAAATGTCATCAGAGGTTTCTTTACAATAAGGCATTTGTTACATTTGAGTAACAACCAATAGTTATATTTTCCTGCAGGAGGCAGAAGTGGATTAAGGTTTTGTCGTGCCTGAAGCTTACAACAGATTGAGAGTCCATTTCAAGAGCCAGCAGGTAAGAGGAGCCCAAGTGCTCCACTGAGAAGTATTAGGAAGAAGACAGACACTTGTTTTTTTTTTTTTTTCCTCTTTGGTACCAGAAGAGCAGAGGAAATAGAAACCATGGAGAAAGCCTCTATGGCTCTGTCAGCCTGTGACTAAAGTTGAGGTCTTGCTAAATGATGCAGTCCCACTGGACTAGGTGGAACTGACTTGTTGGGCTTAATGTCTCCCATGCCATGTGGGCATGTGAGGACTACCTGCACCTAAAGAAATTCTGGAATCCAAACCTCATCGAAACACAAAAGGAAGAAATAAATTCAGTATAAATGTCAGCTACTACACTAAATTCAAGTGGAATAAGCCGCCCAATAAAAGATAAAGTCAATATAGGTAAAAAACAAACAAACAAAAAACAAGCTGAATGATGATTACAAGAAAGACACAAAAGATACTGAAAAAAGTGTGATCAACAAAAATATCTGACATAAAAACAAGTGGCAAAAAAGCAGTGACAAAAAGTGTTAATCTAGTATAACAGAAAAATACAAACCAGAAAAAAAGGAGAAATGCTAAAAATAATTTAAATCTATAATACGTAAACAAATTTAAAAGCATTACCAAACATGTTATTTAGTCATAAAGATGACATCTACTAAATAAGGAGATATTGATATATAGTATACATATACTATATAGTTTTAAATCTTATATATAAAAATGATATACATAGTTATATAAAAATATAAAATTTATATGCAAAAATTATGATTTATATATACAATCTTTAACTATTGAGCAATATAGCTGTAACATAGTTCAATAGCATCTTGAAAGATGATTGCTTCATTTAAAAAACCTTCAGGATGGGTGCAGTGGCTCATGCCTGTAACCCCAGAGACGAGAGGATTGCCTGAGGGTATTGAACCTAGGGGTTCAATACCAGCCTGGGCAACTTGGTGAGACCTCATCTCTAAAATAAATCAAAAAATTAACCAGGAATGGTGGTGCATGCCTGTGGTTCCAACTACTTGGAGAGCTGAAGCTGCAGGATTGTCTGAGTCCAGCCGGTCGAGGCTGCGGTGGCCGTGAGCATGCCACTGCACTCCAGCCTGGGTGATAGAGTGAGACTCTGACTCAAAAAATAAAAATAAAATAAAACCTTCATAGGAAATATTTAATATACCTCTCACAGAATGTCATGTCAAATCAGCAAAATATAAAAAAAGTATGTAAATGTTTGAATTAAAAATCAATATTACTATGGATTCCTGAGCCAGATAGCCTAAGACTGATCCATTCTCCACTGTCTCCTAGCTAGATATTTTTGGACAATCTAGTTAAATTCTGTGTGCTTCAGTTTTTTTAGATGTTGATAGTAATAATATCAAACTCATTGCAAGAATTGAATAAATTATTAATGCAAATGTAATGCTTAAATCACTACCTGGCACATATTTTGTACTACAGAAGTTGTCTATCAATATAATCGTCATTACGATCATCATCATCATCATTGCCACTCTCTAAGAAAACATAAATGAATTAAAAATTGAAATGACTAATAATCATAAAGAGATTAAAGAGGTGGTTTTTATTGTTCCACTAAAATCAATAACAATGATAATAGCAACAAAAACATATTTGGCCAGACGATAAATAAGCTTGTCAATTTTAGTTTTCCAAAACCACTGAGAGAACTACTTTTTTTTTGAAGATAAAATTTTAATTTATTAAAAATCAACTTTATTGTGCATACTTTACATGAAATAAAATGCACTCATTTGTACAATTTAATAAGATTTGTCAAATGCATATAAGCATGCAATCACTGCCACAATCAAAAACAACGTTTTCATTACCCTAAATGTCTCCTGATTCCCTTTGAAATGCATTGCAGCTCCTCCTTAGCCCCAACCAACCATTCTGTTTTCTGTCAGTATAGAATTACTTTTTAAAAATATCTTTCTCATAGGATATTTTCAGAATTAATCCAAGTTGTAAGTTTGTGTCTTTTTATTGCTAACTAGTATTACATTTATGAATGCACCACAATTTGTCTGTTCATTAACCTGCTGGTAAACACTAGAGTGGTTTACAACTTTTGGCTATTATGAAAAATTTTGCTATTACTTTTTTTTTTTTTTTTTGGAAATCTTTATGTGTTACCATTTCTTCTGGATGGATACATAATAGTGGAATTTCTTAGTGATATTGTTTTGAGAAACAGCCAAATTGTATTACAAAATAATTTTCATGGTGTAAAGGTATAAAATTTCCAGTTGTCTCACATCCTCAAGATCCTTTGGCATTTTCGGTGTTCTTAATTTGAGTCTGTTTAATGAGTATGTAGTGGTATCTTGTGATTATTATTTGCATTTTCTGATAAATAATGATATTGAGCACCTTTTTTATATGCTTAAATGCCATTCAGATATCTTTAGTAAAATATCTGTTCATAACTTTTATTCATTTTTTAATTGGTTGCTTGTCTTCTTGTTATTGAGTTGTAAACATTTCTTAATGATTTACTTCAAAGATCGCTATTTTTAAAATTTTGATGAAGTCCAATATTGTTATATTTTAATACTTAGTGTTTTTATGTGTGTATATTTTAATACTTTGTGTTTTTATGTGTGTATGTTCATGAGTCCCAACAAATCTCTGCCCAAGGCAATGAGTCATATATTTTCTTCTATAATTTTTAAAGCTTTGACTTTAAGTTTGTGATCTATGTATATCAAGCTAATGTTTATGTGTGTATGGTGTGAGCTGAAGGTTAAGATAAATTTTCTCCAAATGGACATTTATCTATTCAAGCACCATTTCTTAAATTATGATGCTTTTATTGTTGAATTACCTGATGCTATTATCTAAAATCGATTGTGTAGGGTAGATCGGTTTTTGGACAATCAATTATGTTTTATTTACCTATCCTGCTAACATCACACAGCCTTAATCACTTTAAGTTAGTAGTAAATTGTAAAATTAGAGAATTTGTTTGCCAATTTTCTTATTTATCATTTTCATTTCACTTTATTGGTTATTTTCATTTCCATTTCCATTTTAACTTCATTTGACAATTACCACAGGAAAATCTACTGAGATTTTGACTGGAATTATTTTAAATTTAACAACCTATTGGTAGATAATTGACTTCTTAAAAATATTGAATTTTCTGCTCCATGAACATGGTATATATATTCACTTATTTAGGTCTCAAATTATTTCAGCGGTTATTTTTAGCTTTAGTGTACAGACCTTGTTTTACAGAATTGGTCCTCCCTGTCCTTATGTTTAAAGATTAATAAAATGAGAATATACAGCAAAAAGATCTGAGAAGAAGCAGCCAGTGAGACAGAAGCAAAATCAGGACACTAAGTAAAGGCAGTGCTTAAAGGAGGAGTACTTGTTAAATCCTAGTGCTACATCAAGTAAAGTGAGACTGAGAGTTGGTCATTAAATTTTTTATTGTGTAATTCAGTGTTGGCTATGACAAGACTGAACCTATCAGACTGGATTCAAGATAAAATGAGAAAGGTTGAATGAAAACAATAAGTACAGTGAATTCATTCCAATTGTTTTTACTGTAAACAAAAGCAAGGAAATGAAGCAGCAGCTAAAGGAAGATATGATGTCAAAAGTGTGTTGATTTTTAAAATGGGCCACATGGCAGCAAATCTCTATAATGTTACAGAAGAGAGGGAGAGCTGATGAAAGGAACAAATGGCTGGAATGATCTCCTGTATATGTAAGATAAGATAGTGTCTAAAATAAGTGGAGAGGACTTAGCCTTGGAAGGGGGTGCCTGGTTCACCCCAAGTAGCAATATGAGGGCAGAGTCTGTGGTCACAAGGGCAGGTATGTTACCAGATGCAGTAGTAGGAGCTTACTAAAGTTCTCTTCTGATTCTTAGTTCTTTTTTGGTAAAATAAGAAGCAAAGTAATCAGCTGTTCTTGAATATAGGGTAGAAGCATTGGAGGTTTAATTAAAGGAGTATTCTTTAAATTGAATCAATTCATCTTCTTGGAAAATCCAACTACATGATGATTATTTTTTTCATATCTCCACAGAAAAATTTATGTTAACATTTTTACAAATAAAAATATTTTTATTTCTAAAGAGTGAGAGATACTTCTAAGTTAAACACTGCAGAGCTTCAATTAAGACAAATATCACCTCTATAAAATTATTCATTCAGTTTGCCTACCCATGAATTAGGCAGAATCATAGTAGAGTCCATTTTGAGATTTCTTAGTGTTAAGAAGCATCATCTTCTCTCTAAAGTCTCGTATAATGGTAGCTACATCCTGTGGAGAAATCTGTAGAACATAGTCAGAAAATATCATCATATCAACCTTCTTGCTCCTCAGAGAAAACCAGTTTTTGACTTGTCTACATTTGATCCGTGGATTTCATTTTCTCAGTATCTATTTACTATAAGATGCTAAAAGTATAATTTATTTTTATTACAACATGAAAAGAAATCTATATTATCATTCTTTTCTCACATTATAGCTATGTGTGCATGTGTTGGCATCTCTGTGTGCATGCATATGCGTGTTCTATTCCCTAGCTTTTATCTTCAAGCTGTTAGCCCCTTCAAAACCAATGACAAGCCCCATATTAAAAAGTTTAGTTGGAGGACTCGAGGTGAAACTCAAAGAACATTCTTTTCCTTGCAGAACTATTATGCAAACACACAGACACTTGTTTTCTGCCTCTGAAGATTATAAATATGTTACTTGGGAGAACAGCAATACTCTTTTGGACTTGTTTGACTCCGCTTTATTTATGCACTTGCCTGTCTTAGAAATGCCTCATACACATATTTCAAAAATATAATTTAGAAAGGTTTTAGCGATTGTGCATAAAATCCTTTGATTTTTATTTCTTTTCTCCTCACCTGCACTAATAGCAGGAGTTATTGGCTTACTTTAGAAAGCTTACATTTGAATACAGTCTAAATCAGTGCAGACCCTTGACCAGCTTAATCTTTGCTTGCAAATGACAATGCAGTGAAACCAGAGGAAGAAAAAAAAATTACTTCCTTTCCTGTTGGAAACCTAATAAGTAGTAGTTAGTCTGACCCAGTTTTCAATAAGAGAGCTTTTCTGATGACCTGACAGGAGTGACTATCTCCAGTGAAAGAAAGAGGAGGGTGAATTTAATCTTTCATGCCACTGGAATGGCAGCTGCTCTCAGCTCTCCCTGATTCTGTGAAGGATGATGAAGATAGAGCTGGCTTTCAATGTAGAAAGAATTTTCCTTTTGAATATTCCAAACGAGAGCTTTGCACATGTGCCTCAAGAACTAATTGTCTAGGTTCCGTCAGGAATGCAGCAGGAGAGGAGCGTATTTCATGCTTAAGACCAGAGAAGAGCCACGCAATACTCAGTGGATAAAAGGCTTGCAGTCCCAGCTGGGAAAAAGAGTCCCATTATCTCCCAGCTGCATAGACATTCCATACGGCTTGGTTCTGCCTGGATGCACAGCATGCCTGGCTGAGAGCTTGAAACAGAGTTCTGCAGAAAAATTGTAAAGATCCCGAGACATTTCCCTGGTAAGATCTGTAAGTACAAAATTGTGCTGTCTGCTGCAATGAGAATATTGCTGGGCAAGCTGCAGCTTTTCTTCCTCTCACTGTCTTTGTATTAGCATAACAGGTAAAAGCTGGGGCTGGGGGAGAAGTCACTGCTTAATTGATGCTGTGTTTTATGATGCTGATGCTTAAAATGCATTTATTCCCTGTGTAGGAAAAATGTATTGAATCTGTATTCCGGGAGAGGTTAGGATCAAACCAGGGAAGGAGAGACCACAGTGTTTCACTAGTCTTTGCTGCAGTAAAACTAATGGGCAAGACGAGATGACAGTGCTAATTCTGGGACTTTCAGATGGCTACACGCCCTTTCTGTAACAGCAGATGGGAAAATGTGATTGTTAATTTTTTTTTTTTTTTTTTTTTAATCAAAGGGTTGATGGGTGGGGTTTGCAGTGTTCAACCGATGTTTTAAAGGAATGGTTATAAAGTTTCCTGGGGGAGGGTTTCTGAGTAAAGCAAGACTGGAGGTCATATGGGCTCACCCAAGTTTTTGTCTGGCATTTTGCTTTTTACTCAGCACCTAGGTAATAGCTTCTGTTTCCTTTGCCACTTACTCATGTTAAGCTTGTCAGTATTAAGGTTCTTATAATACTTTATGAAAAGTTTCAGAAGTTGATGACTTGGGACCAAAACTTTTAAGAGCTCTGAGATTAGTCACATATAACCCATTATGTTAATGGGATATCCTAACATTAGGGTTTGGGGGAAAAATTGGAATTTATAGTTTTTGCTTCTCCAAATGAAAACTACTTATATTTAAATAATCAGCATCCTGACTATGTCCTCTGAGAAACATTCACAGAATAACTAAATAGAAGTTAAACTGAGAAAAAAACAGGAAGAGCAGTAGAATCACACAGAATCAATCTGGAAAATGAGGTATTCATAATTTTATCTACAGTGACAATGTTTTCCAAAGATATCTGCAAAAGAAGGAGCATATGTTGAATATTGAATTGTTTGTTTTGAGCAATTTTCATTTTTCTAATGAGTTTGTTTTCTTTTTTATTGTTGTTGTTGAAGATTTTACCAATTTTTATGCATTGTATTTTATAAGGAAAGAAGATATGTAAGCACACGCTTTTTTTCCCCTCCTCCTTCACAGACATGTGTAAGCATACACATATTCAAAAAGCAAGTATAAACACACAAAAATACTAACAGTTTGTATTAAAAAATACAGAAGTACATAGTGATTTTACCTTTGCTGCTTCAGTGAAGTTTTTCTGTTTTTTTTTTAATATTAATAATCATGGCTGTGCTGTACAAAGATTTCAAATATATAAATCTAGAAACTTTTATATAAGGCTTTATATGAGGTTATATAAATGCATAACTTATCACTTCTTGGCAATAAAGCCAATCATTTATAAATGACTGCATTGCATTAGTTCTTCTGAACATTCTAGTGAAATACCAGAATACTTAGAATTTTCTTATAACTTTTCTTAAATTCACTGTTCATTTAGAAAATAAGTACGTGTTTTTTCTGAGCTTAGACAAAAAAATTAAGTATACTGTGAAAAGAATGTGCAGTATGTTAAATTGATTGCATACTTTTGTTTTTTTGATAAGTAAAAATACTCAGTATAATAGTAAATTTTTGCCTTGTAAGTTCTTTTATAGGAGGAAGAAGGATATAAAATATTTTCTTATTTATTTACTTTTGTATTATTTTAGCAGTATATTAATTAGGCTGCAGTAGCATAGGATGCACTCAACAACTCAAGCTAAACATAAAAGTTTAAAAAAATCTCATCACTTATTAATAACAATCAAGAGATTTGGAGACTACCATTGGAGACATTCTTATTCTTAAATTCAGATAATAAGAAAGAGAGAGCAAGAGAAAGAGGATTTTGTAAGAATGGTTTCTTCACATACATCTTTTTATTTTTATACAAATAAGAAATGTGTAGATAATATGGTCAATAATAGATACTCTTTTGTAAGAATGAGATCCTGCCCTACACTTTACAAAAATAAATATTAAATTTAATTTTAGATTTAACTTAAACTAAGAAAGAAGTTGAAGCAAAATTGAAGAAATTGTTAAATTTCAGGTATATATTTCTTTCCAAGGGATATATTGATTTCAAAAAACTATCAGATAAAGGCAAAAAATTGTGAAAATATTAACAGGTAAAAGTTTTTTAAGGATGCATGTATGAACATTTAACAATCATTTATAAGTTTGTATTATGAAGTTAAATAAATTAGCATGTGTACTTTATTCTTATCAACTCTATCCAAATCACCTGGATTTAAATTGTATTATCTGTTTTACATTATTGAGTGTTTACATTCTAGCTGAATTCCCATGCTCTTATTTTAGACTCATTTCAAATTTAAAAGGACTAATTTCTTACCAACAGGCTTTTACTACACAATTCACCATTTTTGTGTTCCTTATTCTGAATTATTTTTTAGATTGGTGGATTTCATTGTTAAGTACATAGTACTCCTCTACCAGATAGACATAGTAATGTTTTTTGTGAGTTTACATACTGAAATGTGTCTTTCTTTTGCCTTATGCCTGTAAGGCAAAACTTATTTTTCCCTCAGACGTGTAAGTTATTGTAAGTATCGCTGAAAACCTGTCCCATGTTGGCAGTTGTGCAACATTTTTAGGTATGTCTGATACTTCCATCCTTGCATGTGACTTACTTTTTTTCTGAGGAATGCCTCTATCATTCTTTGGGAGTTTTGTTGTTGTTGTTTGTGCCAAAATGTATCCTGATCTTCAGGAAATTGTTTGATCTTCATTAACTTTTTCTTGAAGCTTACCCCATTGATTTAAGATTCTTTTATTTCAGGATTTTTGTTGTTGTTGTTGTACTGTTTCTTGAATATCTGCCCCCCACTCCTCCTGGGGTATGGGCCAATTGTTATATTGCTTTTTTCTTCCTCCAGGATCACCAGTTGCTACATGTTGGATCTCATTTGTTTATCTTCTACATCTGTCATAGTATACAAATTTATTTTCAGTTTTACACATTTCCAGTTCATTTTTATTTTCTGAAGGTGGTGTACTATATCCCTAACAGTAATTTTCAAGCAGTTGTTTCATAATATCATTGCTCCTAATACATACATATTTTTATTCTCCCCTTCTATTATCTCTTGATATTGTCTTTCAATCATTGAATTTCTGTTAAAATATGTACAGAAAGATTATGCTTGGGGACACTAAGTCTATGTGAATAATTGTCTAAGCACTTTTTCAAAGCTGTGACTGAAATGGATTGAGATTTATTTTTTCAATTGCATTTTTCCTTATATTTTTTCCTTTCATCTTTTTTCTTTCAAAATGTATGCATGAGGGATGGATAGACAGAACACAGAAGATTTTTAGGGCATTGAAACTATTCTGTATGATACTATAACAGTGAATACATGTCATCCCATTTTTTTCCAAACCCACAGAATGCACAACTCAACATAAACTATGAGCTTTGAGTGATGATGATGTATCAATGCAGGTTTATCAGTTGTAACAAGTGTACCATTATGGTGCAGAGTGTTGATAATGGGAAAAATTGTGCATGTGAGGGAGAAGGAGGTTCTTTAAAATTGTACTTTTTTGTTCAATGTCTTATGTGAACCTAAATTGCTCCAAAAAATAAAGTCCATGAAATAGTAGAAAGTATATAAAGTGTTTTCTGATAATTTCTTTATGAATATTTTTCACTTTTTAGGAATAAGATCAACTATTTATGGAAAGAACAGTGAAATTAGGAGTTTGTGATAGAAAGAATGAGATAGGGTATATCCATAGCTTTAATTTAAATTGCCAAATTGGTTATCTTCTTTATTTGGGTGACACATATCTCTTGGTTGTCACTTGAATGGTATAACATTTAGTAAAGCCATTATGGTACAGCCCTCTGTGTTGTAACTTTGTAAATATACAACAATCTGGCAGATTTTTGAGCAATCTGTATCCTCCTACAAATAAAAGAGAACGTATTTGTCAGTTTTATCTGATGTTCCCCTACTTTCCAAAGGTTCACTTAAATAAAAATTCTATTTATGTGTTTATTTATTATAGCATTCGGTAACTAAAGGAGTGTGCTTTGGATTGTGTTTTGGGGTTGTAGCCACTGATGTTTTGGTTGAAAGACAGAGGGCTTTTTGTTTTGTTTTTGTTTTGCTTCCCCCACCACTGCTGCTACCTTTTTATTTCTCTTTGTTGTTTCTGTAAAACAAGAAAGGAGTGAAAAAGTCTTTATTTAATAAGCTTTAAGTAGAAATCTCTCCATTTGGAAGAATTCTTTAATAGAGATTTTATTAGAGAGATGCTATTCTCATTATTTAAATTGACAAGAGATGTTCTAGTTAAAATTGAGTTCATGTGCAGAATGCATTCTAGTATTAAACATTTATTATGATAAAGGTATAATATAGAGCATACTAGAGAAAGAAACAGAGTCATTGGACATGCCTTCTGATAGTATCTCCTATTAGTCTATATTGATGAATTCTATAACCTACTTTCCATGAATCCTAGTGTAATTTAAATTGAATTTGCTGACCAGTCTCGGTGGCTCAGCCTGTAATCCCGTGCTTTGGGAGGCCAAGGTAAGTGAATTGCCTGAGCCCGCGGGTTTGAGATGCACCCGGTCAACTTGGCGAGACCTCATCTCTACAATAAATCAAAAAAATTAGCCGGGCATGGTAGCATGCGCCTGTAGTTCCAGCTACTTGAAAGGCTGAGGCGGAAGGATCGCTGGAGCCCAGCAGGTAGAGGCTGTGTCGGCCGGGAGCAGCCACTGCACTCTAGTCTGGGCGACAGAGTGAGATTCCAACTCAAAAAAAACCAAAAAACAAAAATCTAAAACAAAGAGAGATATAAAAATACTTTTACATGAATATGACATTTTTTTTTGAGTCAGGGTCTCACTCTGTCACCCAGGCTGGAATGCAGTGGCGTGATCACAAAGATCATGGCTCAGGTGATCAACATCCTGGTCTCAGGCAATTCTTCCACCTCAGCATCCTGAATAACTGGGACTACAGGTACGTGCCACATGCCTGGCTAATTTTGGTTTTTGTTTGTTTGTTTTAGTCGGAGTTTGTTTGAATCACTGTTTCCCAGGCTGGAGTGCAATGGCAGGCCCATAACTACCACAGCCTTGACCTCCTGGGCTCAGGCAGTCCTTCCACCTCAGCCTTCCAAGTAGCTGGAACTGCAGGTGTGCACCACCATGCCTTGCTAATTTTTGTATTTACTGTAGAGACGAGGTCTTGCCAAATTGCCCAGGCTGGTCTCAAGCTCCTGGGCTCAGGCAGTTCTTTCACCTCCATCTCCCAAAGTGCTGGGATTACAGGCATGAGTCACTGTGCCGTGCTGCATATGACACTAGGGAAATGAGTAGTAGTAAATACCTCTGGCAAGTGGGTCTGGGATTTTCATTTTGTGCCCTTACATTTGTTTCTTCTCTTTACAATAGCATGTATAATTTTTTTTTTTGAGTAGGGGTCTTACTTTGTCTCCCAGGCTACAGTGCAGTGGTATGCTCACAGCCACCACTGCCTAGATCTGCTGGCCTCAGGTGATCCTTCCACTCAGCCTTCCAAGTAACTGGAACCACAGACGTGCACAACCACGCCCAGCTAATTTTCTGATTTACCATAGAGACAGGTCTTGCCAAGTTACCCAAGATGGTCTCAAACCCCAGGACTCAGACATTCCTCTCACCTCTGCCTCCCAAAGTGTTGGGATTACAGATGTGAGCCACCGTGC
>CAUYQG010046004.1:0-12683 GCA_963574415.1 Tarsius wallacei
AGTAAACTGGAGCCGGGCTTGGTGGCTCAGCCTGTAATCCCGCGCTTTGGGAGGCTGAGGTGAGTGGATTGCCTGAGCCCGCGGGTTCGAGACCCACCTGGGCAACTTGGCGAGACCTCATCTCTACCATAAATCAAAAAATCAGCCGGGCATGGTAGCGTGTGCTGTAATTCTGGCTACTCGGAAGGCTGAGGCGGAAGGATCGCCAGAGCCCAGCAGGTCAAGGCTGCAGTGGCTGGGAGCTGCCACTGCACTCCAGTCTAGGTGACAGAGCGAGACTCCAACTCAAAAAAAAAAAAGAAAGAAAGTAAACTGGATAAAGAAATTGTAGTACATATACATGATGGAATATTATGTAGCTGTAAAGAAAAACAAAACTATGTACTTCACAGCAACTTGAATGGATTTAGCATCTAAAATACTCCGTGAATTGCAACAGAAACAAAGATATGAATACTACACATACTCACTCATAAGCAGACTCTGAACATTTGTCATAATACTATAAGAAAAGGATTGGCAGTAGTGGGATATTGCCAGGGTAGTGGGGCCACATAGCATCAATAAGGATAAAACTTTATCTGTATGATGACCACTTATGTCCCTAACCCTGAATTGTACCCCACAACTTTAAAATAATAATCACAATGCCAATAATAAGGTGTTGAGCACAGAAGAAAAAAAAATGACAGCACACTTCACAAGAGTACAGGCAAACACAGAGTCAACAGTAGTGTACCTTCAAAAATAAAAACACACACGTATATTAATGCAAAAGCTAAAAGGAAACAAAGAGCATTCTAAGATCCCTATGACAGAGATAAACTTTCACTTTTCAATAAACAACCTGAATGTGAATAGACTAAATGCACCACTAAAAAGACATAGAATGGCAAACTGGATAACGTAGCACAATCTAACAATATGCTGCCACCAGGAAACCCATCTCACTGCAAAGGACATAGCGCACTCAAAGTTGGAAATTGGAAAATAACCTTGAACTTTAAGGCTAATGAAATAAAGAAGAAGGCATTAGTAGTTATTCTAACATCAGATAAAACAGCCTTCAAGCTATGAAAAATTAAAAAGAATACAGTAGGACATTACATAACAATAAAAGATTTAATCCAACAAGAAATATTCATCCTAAAAATATATGTACCCAACACAGAAACACCATGTTTAATAAATAAACTACTAAATAAACTAAAAGAAGACACTGATTCTTACATAATACTAACTGGAGCCATAAATACCCCATTGGCAACCCTAAATAGAACATTGCAGCAAAAAATCAGTAAGGAGATCAAGAATGTCAACACAATGCTTGAATGCTTGACCAAATGGACTTAATAGCCATCAACAGAACACTTCACACAACAACCACAGAGTATACATTTTACCTATCAGTACAAAGAACATACTACACGATTGACCATATTCTCAGAAAAAGTGAATCACAAACAAATTCCAAGATTGAAGTAATACCATGTCTTCTCTCAGATAAAGTGGAGTAAAAATATTGCCACCAACAAGATCCCCCAAAACATACAAAAACATGGACTCTAAACAACATGTTACTGAACAACTTCTGGCTCAACATGGAAACCAAGAGAGAAATTAAAAGATTCCTGAAAATAAATGAAAATAGAGATACATTTTATCAAAATATCTGGGATGCCATGGAAGCAGTATTAAGAAAGGAATTTATGGTTCTGCACACGCACATCAAGAAAACAGAAAGATCAAAAGTAAACAGTTTATCACACCTAAGGGAGCTAGAAAACAAGACTACCAAAATCCTTCTTTCAGCAGAAGAATCCAAGTCATCAAAATGAAGTTGCAACTGAGGGGCATAGAAGACAAAAACATCATAGAAAAAAACAACAAGAGAAAAAGTTGGTTCTTTGAAAGAATAAATAGTATTGATGGACCACTAGACAAAGTAGCTAAGTAAAAGAGAAAGCAAGCTCCAATAAATACAATTAGAAACACAAAAGATGAGTTCACAACTGACCCCGAAGAAATTCAAGAGATTGTCAGAGACTACTATGCACAACTGTGTGGAAATAAACTTGGGAACCTAAAGGAAATGGAGGACTTTCTGACATCACACAACATTCCAATGTTGAATTATAAGAAATCTATCTACAAAAAAAAAAAAAGTTCAGAACCAGATGACTTTCCAACTGAATTCTACAAAACATACAAGGAGGAGCTGATACCAATCTCTTTAAAAGTAATCTGGGCAGTCAAGAAAGATGAAACTCCCTAAATCACTTTATGAAGCCAACATCACAATGGGGCAAAAACCTGGCAAAATCCCAGCAAGGAAAGAGAGTTACAGGCTAATCTCTTTGATGAACATAGGTAAAAATTTTCCATATGATCCCAGCAAATCAGATCTAACAACACATCTCAAGAATCATCCACCATGACCAAGTAGGCTTCATTCCCAGGATGGAGGGCTATTCCAACATTCACAAGACCATAAACATAATTTAACACATTAACAGTTGTAAAAACAAGAACCATATGGTTATATTATTAGATGTAAAAAAAATCTTTCAACAAAATTCAGCATCTCTTCTTTATAAAAACCCTTGAACACCAAGGCATAAAAAGAAAATTCTTCAAAAACAGTAAGTGCCACCTACAATAAACCCACAGCACACATATTTCTCAATGGACAGAAGTTGGAAGCATTCCCCTTAAAAACAGGAGCAAGACAAGGCTGTCCACTCTCACCCCTTCTGTTCAGCATAGTACAATAAGTCCATGCTAGAGCAATTAGGCAAGAGTATGAAATCAAGAGTATCCAAATAGGAAAAGAAAAAGTTAAGCTATCCCTATTTGTGGATGATATGATTTTATACTTTGGAAGCTCAAGGGAGTCCATCAAAGGCCTCTTTGCACTGATAAATGACTTTGGTAAAGTTTTGGAGTACAAGATCAACGTATAAAAGACGGTCAAATTTGTATACACCAGCAACTAACAGGTAGAGAACCAAATAAAAAGCACAATAGCTACAAAAAGCAAACAAACAAAAGAAATACCTTGACATCTACCTAACCAGAGAAGTGAAAGACATTTACAAAGAGAACTACAAAACACTGCTCAACTAAATTGAACATGACACAAACATATGGAAAAACCAACCCTTGCTCATGTGTCAGAAGAATCTGTATTGTTAAGATATCCATCCTACCCAAGGCAATCTACAGATTCAACGCAATGCCCATCAAATTACCAACATCATTCTTCTCAAACCTAAAAGTGACAATACAGAAATACATGTAGAAACAGAAAAGAGTATGAATAGCCAAAACAATCTTCAACAAATGGAATAAAGTGGGAGATATCACACTTTTAGACATTGAACTTTATAGCTTCAATAATTGAAATAGCCTAGTATTGCTACAGGAATTGGCATGTAGAACAATGAAACAGAACAGAAACCTTAGAAGCAAGGACTTGATGTCTCAACCAGCTCATCTTTGACAAAGCTGTAAATAATGGCTGGAAAAGGAGAATTTATTTAGCAAATGGTGCTGGAAAAACTGACTGATCACCTGCAGAAGAATGAAACTTGTCCCCTACCTATTGCCACATTAAAAAAAAAAAATCAGTTCTAAATGGATCAAAGACCTAAACATAAAACATCAAACTATAAGAATTCTAGAAAAAAAACTTAGGAAGCACACTTGTGCACATTGGAATCAGCAACTACTTTTTGATTAAATTCCCAAAAGTGAATGCCATAAAAGAAGCCATCAAGAGAGTGGGACACAAAACACAGAATGGGAAAAAATATTTGCTAACTCTCTATCTGACAAAGTCTTAACATCTAGGATATACAAGAAACTCAAACGAGCCAAAAAGAAAAAAAATAAACAGCCCTATTAAAAATGGACAAGACATAGACACTTTTCAAAAGAAGGCATATGAGCAGCCTGCAGATACAGAAAAAAAAAAAAAAATCCCAGCCTCGCTAATTATCAGAGAAATGCAAATCAAAACCATGCCGAGATACCATATAACTCCAGTAAAGATGTCCATCATTAGTAAATCAAAATGTAACAGACATTGACACAGAATGAGGAGAAAAGGGAATGCTTCTACACTATTGGTATGAGTGCAAAATAGTTCAGAATCTATAGAAAATAGTGTGGCAATATATATAGGAACTAGAAATTGACTGTCCATACAATTCAGCAATCCTTCTTTTGGGAATATTCCTAGATTAAATCATTCTACAAAAAAGACACCTGCACATGCATGTTTATTAATGCGCCGTTCACAATTGCAAAAATGTGAAACCAAACCTACTGTCCATTGAAAGCAAACTGGATAAAGAAAATGTGGTACATATACACAACCGAATATTATGCAGCCATAAAAAAAGACAAAGTCATGGACTTCACAGCAAATTGAATGGAACCACACTTAGTGATCTATCACAAAAGTAACTGAATATCATATGTTCTCATTCATAAATGGGACCTAAACATTAATCACAATAGCACAAGTGCATAATCGGCAATTGCTGGACACTGCTAGGGGAAGGAGGAGGGCACATAACAACACAAAGGATATATGGTCCTAAATCAGGGGAAGTGAGTAACAATTGGAACATTAACTTTCACTCACACATAGACTCCTCAGGTAACTAATTTTGACTTGTATCTGACATCTCTATAATAAAATAAAGTTTTAAAGAAAAATGTAACCACATATGTTGGGGAGATTGCAGAGAAAAGGGAACACTCATACACTGCTGAAAATGTAAAATAGTTCAGCCCCTGTGGAGAATATTCTGGAAATTTATAAAAGCACGAAAAATAGAATTACCATTCAATCCTGGGAATCTCATTGCTGAGTATATTTCCAAAGAAACATAAATCATTCTACCAAAAGACACTTGCACTTGTATGTTGATTGCAGCACTATTCACAATAGGATAGACATGGAACTAAACTAGTTAGTGGTGAACTGGATGCAGAAATTGTGGTATATATACACCATGGAATACTTTGCAACCATAAAATAAAATGTGATAATTTTCTTTGCAACATGGATGCAACTGGAAGACATTATTCTAAGTAAATTAATGCAGAAACAGAAAATTAAATACAAAGTTTTCTCATTTGTAACTGGGAGCTAAATACTGGGTACACGTGGACATAAAGATGAAAACAACAAACACTGGGGACTTCCATGGGGGTAAAAGTGCAAGTTAGGTAAAGATCAAAGAACTTTAACTATTGGTTATCATGTTCACTACTTATGTAACGAGTTCAATAGAAGCCTAGACATCACCATCAAGAATATACCTATGTAGATAGCCTGTATATGTATCCTCATATGTAAGTTAAAATTTTTTTGCAAACATCATGGTACTAGCATTAAAGAAAAGTACATTGACCTGGGTAACAGAATACAGATTATAGAAAATAACCCATGCATCAATGGTCAATGGATTTTTGACAAAGATGCCAAGAATACACAATGGGAAAAAATTAATATCTTCAATGAATGTTGTTGGAAAAACTGGACATTCATATGAAAAATAATAAAATTGGACCTTTATCTCACACCAAATACAAAAATCAAACTGTTTTAAGGCTTAAATATAAGGCCAGGGACTATAAAACTACTAGAAGTAAATACAAGAGATAATCTAAAGGTCATTAGTTTATGCAATGATTTAAAAAAAATCTTTGACCCCAAAAGTAACAAAATCTTTGATGCCCAAAAGGCAACAAAAGCAAAGATAAATGACAAAAGAATAAACACTGTACATTAAAATAAATAAATAACAGAGTGAAAATACAACCTAAAAATTAAGAGAAAATATTTATAATCCATATATTTGATAAAAAACTAAGGTCCAAAATATGGAAGAAACTTAAATTCTATAGAAATATAACAGATAATTTAATTAAGAAATGGATACAATATGCACTATTCAAGTTGTGGTTACTCTAAAAGCCTAGATGTCAACATTATGCAATATTTCCTTGTAACAAAATGGCACTTGTCTACCCTAGATGTATAAAAATAAAAATAAGAAAGAATAGGTAAGGGATTGCAATAGACATTCCTCAAAAAAATACATGCAAATGGCTAGTGGAAAACATGCTCTAAATCATAAATTATTTGGAGGATGCATATTAAAACCCCAGTAATTTATCACCTCACACTTTTTAGAATGGCTATCATCAAGAGGATCAAAGATAACAAGTATCGTTGAGAATGTGGAGAAAAAGGAAACTTTGTACACAGTTGGTGACTGTGAATTAGTTTAACTATTATGAAAAACAATATAGAGCTTCATCAAAAAAAAAAACTGAAAATGGAACCACTGTATGACCCAGTAATTCTACTTCTGGGAATTTACCTGAAAGGTTTAAAAAGAGTTTGTCACAGAAATATCTGCACTACAAGGCTTATTGCAGCACTATTCACAATAACCAAGTTATGGAATCAACCTAACTGTTCATCAAGGGATTAATGAATAAAGAAAATGTGATATTTACACACAATATAATACAATACTATTCAGTCTTTTGAAAAGAAAGAAATTTTGTCATTTACAATAATATGGATGGAACTGGAGAACATTATGCTAAGTAATTAAGACAATACGAAAGTAACACAGAAAGACAAATACTGCATGTTTTCACTTATACATGGAATCTAAAACAATTGCTCTCATAAAAGCAGTGACTACAAAGGTGGTTAAAAGAGGTTGTGGATCAGATGGTGGAAATGAAATAGCCGAAGAGTATAAATCCTCAGTTAGATAAAATTAACAAGTTGATTAAAAAATTATTTGAGATCAATTACACAGCACAATGAATATAGGTAATAATGAGTACTATACACTTGAATTTTACTAATTTAATTAAATTTTAAATGTTCTTATCACAAAATAGTTAAATATTTGAGGTGATTAATATGGTAATTAACTTTATTTAGCCAATCCATGTTATATTAAAAAATATTAACACTACTTTGTACCCCATAAGTATATGCATCTAAAATTTTTCAATAAACTAAATGCCATGGTAATTTTTTTTTTTTTTTTTTTTACAAATTTAGGGGTTGCATAGATATATTGTGTAGTGGTGAAGTCTGGGCTTTTAGGGTACCTATTACCTGGATAGCGTACGTTGTACCCATTAAGTGATTTCTCATTCACCCCCTCCCACCACTTTACCTTTTCTAGTCTCCAATATCTATTATTTCATTATGTATATTTGTACACATTATTTAGCTCCCAGTTATAAGTGAGAACATATGGAATTTATTTTCTATTTCTGAGTTATTTCATGTAAAAGAATGGCATACATTTTCAACCATGTTGCTACAAAAGACATAAATTCATTTCTTTTTATGACTGAGTGGTATTCTATTGTGTATATATACCATGGTAAATATTTTTTAAAATTACATGGTGTTGGGAGAACTGTATATTCACATACAACAGAGTGAAATTAGAGAGTTATATTATATACAAACGTGAACTGAAAATGGATTAAACATTTAAATGTAAGAACTAAAACTGTAAACTTCTAGAAGAAAACGGGAGAGAGAGACTCAATTACATTGGTCTGGGCAATTATTTTTTTGGATATGAACTCAAAAGCACAAAAAACAAAAGTCAGTATAAACAAGTAAGATTAAATCAAGCTAAAATTTTTGTAATGCAAAGGGATCAGACAACTTACAGAATGAGATAAAATATATGCAACATTTATATATGATAAAGGACTCATATCCAGATACATTAATATATAAAATATATACAACTCACTAACAAGCAAATAACCTGCTATTTGAAACAACATGGATAAACCTAGAGAACATTACACTAAGTGAAATAAGCCAGGCACAGAACTATTAATATCCACATATTCTCAGTTATATGTGGGCTCTAAAGATGTTGAATTTTTAAAAATAGAGAGCAGAATGATGATTTCCAGTCTAGAATTAGGGAGAAGTGTTGGAAAGATGTTGGTCAAAAGATATACAATTTCAATTAGATAAATAAATTAGTCGTGGAGATTTTTTTCACACCATGGTGACAATGGTTAATAGCAATATATTTTGTAAATTTCCAAGAATAGACTTTAAGTGTTCTCATCAAAATATAATGATAAATATGTGAATGAATGCATGTGTCAATTAGCTCAATTAAACCATTCCAAAATATATACGTGTTTCAAGATATGCTGTGCATAATAAAAATAGTTAATTTTATATGTCAATCAAAATAAAATAGAAATTAAAACAAACTCATAGAAAGTTACAGCACAAAGAGTGAATTTTAATAGATGCAAATTTTAAAAACTGTTCAAGGTTAAGGGATCTTAAGAAGAAATGTAGCTTGTAATATAAGGAATCTAACCATATCACCAAATTAGATCTGTATGAAACAACTTAACTGAAGTGGATTGAGGAATGTGCTGACTTCCTTAAGCTTTGAGAAAAAGTAGAGTGTGAGACTAAAGGCAAAAGGAGCCACACAAGAACTGTGCTCTGGTTTGTAAAGTTGTTTCACATGGAGGTAAAGGTTAGTAATTTTTATACTACTGTACCTGTATAGAGGAACTGAGTGATTAAATTAATGGCAGATAGTGAAAGCCAGTTTTCTCACTGCTGATTATACAGTTTAGATATAAGGAGAAGAGGCTAGAATAATCCCTGTAGTAATGCATGAGCATTAGAATTGGAAATAACAGTATGAATTAAAAATTAATATAGATACTGATGGCTAAATATCAAAATATGTATAGACACACACATACATGGGTTAGTAGTTAGCACACATAAATATATGTGTGTGTGTGTGTGTGTGTTTGTGTGTGTGTGTGTGTGTGATGTCAGCTGAGAGGGTCAGGAATTAATAATATCCAAGTAGAAATGAGAATAACCTAGTGCCCACAACTTGGTTTGTAACAACATTCTCTTAAAAATAGAAACTAAGTCTCTTTGGAGAAATGACTGACTCAAGTTCTGGGGTAATAAATACAAAAAAAATGATTCTGGATTACCTTGTTGAGCCAGAAAGTTAGTAAGTATAACTAAAAACCCCACATTGATGAATGTATGTCAAAGTATCCAATTAAATGCTCTGAATGGTCAATGATGGAACAATCTGAGTATTAAAATAAAAAGTCACATTGGATTTTGACCCCTAGGATAAGTTACATATTTATAAGTCCATACATAAATAAATAAGTGATGAAGAAATAAATAAATGTGAACAAAAGACAAATCTCCCATACAGAATAATTACAAATAATTTATGTAGATATTCTACCCTTAAAGTAGATGAGCATGACTCCTCCCTCATCAGGAATAGACTACACCTAGTGACTTCTTTCCAAAGTATACAGTATAAAATAGAGTGTAAAAAAACTGATAAATACTGAACCATATGATGTAGGTAAACATCAGTAGTGATATAGCATATTGACAGTATAAGTCCTTGCTATGACATAATTCTATAATCCCTTTCACACAAAAAAATTAACTAAAATCTAAGCATGAGAAAATCACCAAAAAAATTCTAGTAATGAGCTAGTCTGTAAAATAACTTACTAGTACTCCGTAAAAATGTCAGTCATTAAAACCAAGAAAATCTTTATAAATTCTAACACACAAAAGTAGCTTAAGGAGAAATGATTACTAATTTCAAAATGATATATAAAATTTTGAAACAAAAAAAGATATTAGGTAGAAATTTTTAAAATCTCAATAAAATGTGAACTTTATTTAATGATACAATATTCCTATTTGTTTAATCAACCATAACACATGTATTACACTAATGTAAGGTGTTAATAAAAGTAGAATTTGCATAGAGGTATATGGGAACTCTGTGTAATATCTCATAAATTTGTAAAAATATAAAACTGTTCTAAAATAAAGTTTATTAAAAACAGTGGCAACATCAAATGTTGACAAAGAGACAGAGAAACTAAATCACTCTTATATTGTTAGTGGGATTGTGAAATGATGCAACCACTCAGGTTAATAGTTTGGCATGTCCTTATAAATCATTATCTAAAATTACTATGTGATCCAGCAATTTTACATTTAATAATTTATCCTAAAGTAACAAAAACTTGTGTTACACAAAAGCTCATACATGAATTTTCTAAGCAGACTTATTGAAATAGCAAAAACTGGAAAGCCAGATACCCTTCAATGAGTGAAAGTGAATGTACAAATTGTGGCAAAACCCTATCATGGAATGTCACTCATCAATAAAAAGAATGAACTATTGGTACATGCAATATCCTACTGCAATATTCAGAAAGTCATGCTGAGTGAAATTGTCTAATATCATAATTTATTATTCCACTTATGTGCCATTCTTGCCATGACAATATTATAGAAATAGAGAACTGATTGTACCTTTTATTAAGGATGTAGATGGTGCAATAAGAAAGTTGGTGGTATTATAAAAGGGCAACAAAATGTATACTTATGGTTATGAAACTATTTTATGTCTTGAGTATGGTGGTAGATAAACAAATCTGCACAATAATTTTGAATGACAATAAGCAATTTGAATTGAAATAAATACATTGTAATAAATAATTTGAATTGCAATAGATAAATTGTAATAGTTTTGATTTACAGTAAATAAGGGCAAGTAAAACTTGAATTTTGTGTACAGAATGGTGAATTATATTAAAGTTCGTATCTTGGATGTAGTATTGTACTGTGGTTTTGCAAGGTAGTACTGCGGGAAATTGGGTAAAGATACATGGGATCTCTCCATGATATTTTTTTGTAAACACCTATGAATCTATAATTACATAAAAATTAAAGTTTAAAAAATGTGTATGGAAATGAAAATCACCTAAAATAAGCTAAACAACTTAGAAAAATAAAAACAATAATTTATACTTCAAAGTTTTCTATAAAGCTATAGATCAAGACTATAATACTAACATTATCCTAGGTATTATGGCCCACTACTGTGGTGCCAGCTAATTAGAAGGCTAAGTAAAGCAGGAAGATTGCTTGAGATTAGGAGTTTGAGGCCAGCCTGGGAAACATAGCAAGACCCTATCTCTAAAAAATAAATTAATAACTAAAAGTTGTAAAAAAAAAATACATGTATTTGCATAGACATAGATCAATGAAACAAAATGGAGAGTCCAAAAGTAAATCTTTGTATTTATAAATAATTGATATGTTTAAAAAGAGATCAAAACAAGTCACTAAAGAAATGATAGTCTGTTCAATAAATGGTGCTGGGAATGACTGCATGTGAATGTTTATAGCATCATTATTCATAATGACGAAGATTTAAAAAAGTAAATATCAATGAACTGTTGAATGGATAGAAATGAATAGACAAAATATGGTATATCTATGAAATGGAATATCATTCATCAATAAAAAAGACAAACTGTTGATACATACAACATAAACAAGTCTCCAAAATATTATTTGAAGTGAAAGAACAAGAACAAAATATCATATATTGCATGCTTCCATTTATATTTAATGTATAATAAATGCAAATTTATAGAGACAGAAAGTAGATTAATGGTTACCTAAAGTTGGAAGTGAGAATGGAAAGTACTTGTAAATGAACATGTAGGATCTTATCAGAGAATGAAAAGATTCTAAAATTGACTTATTGTGATGTTTACACTAGTAAAGTTTAAAAAAATCATTTCATAAAGTTCATAATAATTGTTGGATTGTACCCTTGAAGTGGGAGAATTTTGTGGTAATCTGTTTGTGCCTCTATAACAAAATACCTTAGACTGTGTCATATATAAAGAACAAAAATTTCTTTATATCTGGAGGCTGAAAAATCCTATATCAAGATGCTAGAAAGTTTGGTTGTGCAGTGAAGGCTGCTCACTGTCTCTAAGATGGTGCTTTATAGATTTATCCCCCAGAATGAAATAATGTGTCCTAACATAGAATAATGCAGAAAGGCAAGAGAACTGAATGTTGTATGAAGCCTCCTTTTTTTTTTTAAATTGTGGGGTACAATTCAGGATTAGGTATACAAGTGGTCATCATACAGGCAAAGTCTGGACCTCTCATTGGACCTTACTTCACTTGGTATGAAATCATGTACCCTTATTGATGTTATGTGCCCCTCCTCCCCTGGCAGTAGACTGCCGATCCCCTTTTTATAGTATTATGGTAAATGTTCAGGGAAAGTTCATGAGTGAGAAAATGTGGTAATCAGTTCTTTACTTCTGTGATATATCACTGAGTATTACAGGCTCTAAATCCATCCAAGTTGCTGTGCAGTTCATATATTTGCCCTTTTTTATGACTGTGTAATATTCCATCATTTATATGTACCACTTTTTTCAAAATCCGGTCCAATTTTGATGGGCAGCATGGTCTATTCCATGTTTTTGCTATTGTAAATAGTGCTGCAATAAACATGTATGTGCAGGTATCTTTTTTGTAGAATTATTTGTGTTTCTCCAGGTTTATTCTCAGCAGGGAGATTGTGGGACCATATGGAAGGTCAATTTCTAGTTCTTTTAAGAATCGCCACACTGTTTTCCATAGAGGCTGAACTAGTTTACATTTCCATCAACAGTGTAGAAGTGTTCCATTATGGTGGCTGGGGTGGACATGTGACTCCTGGGTGCTCCATCTGTTGGCTGGGGCCCATGGTTGG
>CAUYQG010046006.1:0-10346 GCA_963574415.1 Tarsius wallacei
AAATCAAAAAAACTAGCCGGGCGTGGTAGTGCGCGCCTGTAGTTCCAGCTACTCGGAAGGCTGAGGCGGAAGGATCGCCGGAGCCCAGCGGGTCAAGGCTGCGGTGGCCGGGAGCGGCCACTGCACTCCAGTCTGGGCGACAGAGTGAGACTCCAACTCAAAAAAAAACAAAACAAAACAAAAACAAAAGAACATGTACAAAGATATTTATAATTTCAGTGTTGACAACGACCAAAAAACTGGATCCAAGGTAAATACCCATCAGTTGAGAAGTGGTAGAAGACACGCTAATAATTACACTATAGAATATTATGTGCCCATTAAAAAGAATGTTCCATAGCTTTATCAGCTGAATGAAGAGATTTCAACATAGTTTTTTGAGAAAAGCAAGACATAAAAAAAGAGTGAAACAGGGAGTTCCAGAAGTCTTAGTGCATTTTAAAACTTTTATAATTCCAGAAGTATAAGTGCTGCACACTTAAAAAACACCTGTAAGCTTAAAAATTTAACATTCACAATATTGATGCTTCCTATTCAAATTCAAATACAAACATCACACACAAAAAAATCAAAAGTAAAATTTATTATTCCAAATTCAAAAAGCTAATAAGAAATATAAATAACAAAATGTTCAGATGTCTCTTTTGTAGGTTTATAACAATCATAGTTCTAACATTATGAGTTTAAAAGTACTCTAAGACTTTGAGACCGCTGTATATCTGCTTTTGTTTGACAATCCTCTCCCTCCACCGTGTGTGTGTGTGTGTGTGTGTGTGTGTGTGCATGATAGTACATTTATATGAAGAATTATATAAATGGAGGGGATATAGAAGACTATGTAGACAGTTACAGTGGGAGAAGGGAGAGAAGAGGGAGAGAGTGATCCAGACCAGGAAGAAATAATTTTTTAAAAGGGGACCGGGCGAGACAGGTCACACTTGTAATTCCAGCACTTTGAGAGATAGTGGTGAGACGACTGCTTGAGCCCCGGAGTTCGAGACCAGCCTGGGCAACATCGAGACCTGGTCTTTACACAGAATAAAAGATAAGCCAGGTATAGTGGCATGTGTCTGGAGTCCCAGCTACTCAGGAGGCCAAGGAGGAAGAACTGCCTGAGCCCAGGAGGTCAAGGCTGCAGTGAGCCATAATTATGTCACTGTACTCCAGCCTGGGTGACAGAGTGAGACCCTGACTCTCAAAAGGGGGGAGGGGAGCCATAACCTGTTTTGCCATCATCGAAGTCGCCATTCTTTCTGTAACCTCAAGATGACATAAAAGCCTCTATGACTCCTGGGGAAGTTGGGTCTTCATTCTCATGAATACATATTAAATAAATTTATATGCTTTTTCTCCCATTAAAAAGGAGGGGGAAACCAAGAAGTATGTATGCTACTATCACACTTAAGCACTTAAATAAAATCATTTGTATTATCTAGATATAGAAAATTACGTGCTCAATTTTTTTAAAAGAAAGGAAAGCAACTTGTCCAAGTGCCATACTAAGTAAATGGTAGAAGAACCAAAACTTGTACCAGGTACAAAAGAGGCACTCTGAGCTCTGAAGCATCCTGGTTGCTGCACAGCTGGCAGGGTGATTACACTCTGACTCGTGCTGGCTATGGAGTCACAGCGTTAAGAGTCACCAGCCACGCAGTTGGCATCTCCAGGATGGAGCTCTGGACCATCACTCCTGAACCTCAGGAGCTCTTGCCAAAACAATGGACTGTCCTTTGAGCCTCTCATTTCTGGGCTGGAACATGTCAGCATGGCAGATGCAAGGGGCATAGCTTAGGCATGAGGTCTTTTGGTTGATGCAGATGGCAACCCTCTCTTTCACAGATATATAGTTTTAACCACCACTGCTATGAAGTTTTGCTGATCTGTTCATCTCTGAATCAGAGACACATTTTTTTCTCTCTCGAGTAAATTAAAAATGGCAACATCTTGCCAATCCCTGAACACGTGATGTGCTTTCCTCCTTAAGCCGTTCCTTCTATCCGGAATGCCCTTCCACTTTTTCTCTGCTCGGGAAACTCCTCCATACTCTTGAAGATGCAGCTCATACATCATGCTCTCCTTCGAGGATTCCCTGCCTCATTTGGGCAGAACTGCTTCACCCTGTGTGTGCCCACAGGGGTCAGGAGAGGCCTCTCACCTTGGCTTTGTTTATGGGCTCAGGGGCCGATCTTCCCTCTGGATGTCTCATGAGTGTGGTCTCACCCTCACCTTGTCCCAGTGGCTAGCACATCACAGTCTTCAATTAAATCCTGGTTCTATGGAACTGCGAGATTAGGAGCTTTCTTTTTCTTTGCAAAAGTTTATTACATGTTAAAATGATGCCTCCCTTTCCCCATGGTGCCCTTATGCATCTATAGCGACACCCAGATAAAAGGCAAATAAAATCATGCTTTCAAATGCATCATACACTCTTTTCTATCAGTAAACTGAAGAGACTGAGCACTTATTAATTCACAAGGTGAAGAAGTAATAGGTTCAACACTCAGGCAAATGACCCTGAAATATTTGATGTGCAAGGTCAAGATTCCCTAGCTTTCAAATAATATGTAATTAAATCCCTACCAGGAAGGAGGCTACAACTCACATAGGCGGATCTTTCATCTTGCCTTCTCCCAGCTCAGCAACAACAGGACAAGATGTAAAAATCTCTTTTGTAAGTTTACAGCAATTACACTTCTGAAATTATGAACATAAAACTGCATTAATACTTTGAGAATACTCCATATAATACGTTTTAATTTCTGTAAAATAAAATGACAATCCCCTTACTCCCTCTCAAATGCTTACAGTAGGTGTGAAACTGCACTTGGAGTGTGAGGCAGGTGTGCGTGGGGGGTGTGTGTGTGTGTGTGTGTGTGTGTGTGTGTGGACACATGGAAAGCCTCGTTGCTAATTTAGACCAACCTTTACCTACTAAGTGTGAGATTATTTGCTGAAATAATAATGACTGATATTTATATAAGACTTAGAATGTATTCACTTTCAGAGACATTATCTGCTCTGTGGTATGGAGCAGATAACAAATCAATCAACTGGATTTATGTTTGCGTTTATGCTGATTTTGCAGTAGATAGTGAGTTTGTGCTTTGACTCATGTTCATACACCATGCAGTTGGTAAATTGTTGCCTGACTCTAGATTCCTGCAGCGAGAAGCATGATTTGTGAAATTCTTTATTTTATCTTATTTATTTATTTTTACTCTCACTCCGCAAACCTTTCAAATGATCTGTGAAATTCTAACACACCAAATAACGTACATTCCCTTATCAACTCACAGAGATTTAAGCGAGGCAAAAAGTTTTAACAAAAACTGTGAATGAAGAAAATGGTCATTTATTTGTTCCTCGTGCCATCATAAATGCAGGAAAAACATCTGGCAAGTCCACGTCTGTCATCCTTAGATTTCAGGAGGGTAAGTTCAAACAGGTGAAACTGATGTTAAGGAAATAGCTCCTTCTATGCTACCAATCTTCCCGAACTGCTCCCCGGGCTCTGTGAGCTGCCTGCAATCAAGGAGGTTTGAGTTCTGTTAGCTGTCAAGGTTTACTAAGCCGAGCTAGTTAATGAGTGAAGGCTGGATTTCATTCCAAAACTTCACATCATCCATGAAGCAATTAGGCATGTACCTCACAATCTCCCACGGGAATTTCAAAGGTGCCTTAGTCTACTAAGAAACTAAATCTTGTGTGGTTTGAGAGGAAACAAATAAACAACACTTAACCATGAGAGGTGGCTGAGGATGCCTTCTCTCAGCGTCTACATCAGACAGGTGAGGGATGTTGCCAATTAATTTCCGGTCCACATAGCTTGTACGGCTATTTCTTCTCTTGCCTGTCTTTTTGAAATTATAAAGGGCTCTTATGAGTTGTTTATGTGAAACCAAGTACCCTGACCCACGGGCAAAGTATTCCTGGAACTGCTGAAATAGCAAGCCAGATAATGATATCATTTTAGAAAGTGCCAGGCAAGAAAGCTCTGATTAACTACTGAAACATGCTCAGTGGAAATATCTGTAAATAGAATAAATGCCATTTCCACATCTCTTCTTTATCCAGGGTCCTCCTTCCCGTTGTGCTATTACTGTGAATATTTCTTTAGATTCCGGCATATAAGAAAGGTTGTTGATGGAAGGGAGGAAAAATCATTTTCAGAGATAAAAGGTAAATGTTGGCAGAGATAATGGGAAAACTCTGAATCTCCTCCAATATTCATATGCAGTCTTATGACTTTGCCTAACCTCCATCCATCTGCCCCTCTGCCTCCCCCTCCCCCACCACTCACCTAGACTGGACTCTCTTCTCCGAGGCTCATTCCCCACAAGAAACACAAGTGGTGAGAAACCCAGGCTCCTGGGGTAAGTGGAGGACCAGATGGAGTTTTCTGAAAGCGATGGCTTCAAGGATGATGAAGCAACACCTCCCAGCTAGCACAAGGCGTGAGCCCCCGCCCAAGGGCACGTCCACCTTCTGGGAGGTCCAGAGCGGCCCTTGTCACTTCTGAGAAGGCTCTTCAGACTCTACTTGCTTCCCAAGTGCCCCAGGACACATCACCTTAAGCTTGAAGAAGTAGGAACTCAAGCAGTTGCTTATAGTATGGCTGAGGGGGTGGCGGCAGAGGGCTGGTGATTTTTACAAGTGACCTTTCACAATACTTGAGCCATTATGTCTCTTTTCATTTGTGTGCATGAATAAAAAGTCCCAGAGAATTAGCGAGTGTGTTAGCGCCCGGGTCGGTGGCACTGCTGGGTGAGCTCCTTAGAGACAGAAGGAGTTAAGCACACCTGATTAGCGACCAGGAGCTGAATGTCAGCCGGCATGAATGGTATGTAGCTGGGCAGTCTTCCAAAACCCACGCCGTGGCTGCATATCAGGAAGACTGCTATAAACAAATGTGCAAGTGTGCATGGAGCCTGATAAGTCAATGGGGGAAGACAGACACGGAACAGCCACCCAGCCTGAGGAAATTTGCAGAGCCTGGTGAGTTTCCACTTGAGGTGAACAATAGCTCTGCCTCGGAAACAGGTCTGGATGGGCTGGCCAGCAGTTACAATGATCCTTGGCCGGTTTAAACATTAAGTGTCTGCTTCAGGGGACCAAAAGCCGGATTCTCAGCTTTTCAGTTATCCTGATATTCTAAAACCACCACCATGGTGTTTTAAAACAATTCTGAATGTGAAAACATGCAAAGATACACTCAGTGAAAAATGCACAGCAAAATAGCATTGATAGATGGCAATTATGTAAAATATGTAGATACATTTTAAAAGATATATTAAAATGCCACTAAAATATAACACTCGATACTTTCCTCTGGGTAGTGGAATTAGATGTGATTTCTGTTTTTTCTTTATGCTTTCTACTTTTTCTAAAAAGGAACATGCTTTATTTGGAAGTCAAGAAAAACAGTTATTCAAATTAAAAAGAAAATTATTCTATGCATGAAATGACATCTGATAATGGGTTGTCTGGGTAGAGGAAGGCCAGAAAGGTATGGAATGGAACCGACCATGTTGACAAAAGATTAATCTCAATTTGTTTTCATGTCTACACACATGTATCTTCTGTCTTACATTGTAAACTCCCAGAGAGCAAAGGCGGTGTTTAATTCTGTGCAATGTTTGGCTCAATTAAAAATGCGAATAGAACATAATTCTTATGATGATTATGCAAATACAGTTGGTTCTTGTTTAGTCTGGGGGCCAGCTTGAAAATTCCTTAGTGTTATAGATGCTTGGACAATGGCATAGAATAAGAACATACATCCTTTCTCCTTTTTCAAACCACAATATATCAATGAGCTACTTTTTTTCTAACAGTATGTACATTCACAGAGAAGACTGACCCTCTATCATATTTAAAGTAGGAAGAAATGCAGCACTGTCATTTTCTCCATTCTAGCCTATTTCGGTATCACATAATGGATATAATCCTAAATTTACAGTTTACTATTTTTTTTTTGAGTCAGGGGTCTCACTCTGTCACCCAGGCTGGAGTGCACTGGCATGATCATGACTCACCGCATCCTTGACTTCCTGGGCTCCGGCGATCCTTCCCTCTCAGCCTCCCACATAGCTGGGACTAAAGCACATGCCACCATGCCCGGCTAATTTTTTAATTTTTTTGTAGAGACGACATCCTGCTATGTTGCCCAGGCTGGACTTGAACTCCTGAGCTCAAGCGATCCTCCCATCTTGGCCTCCCAAAGTGCTGGGATTACGGGCACGAGATCGTGCCCGGCCTTACAGTTTGATTTCTATATTAATTCAACTACTGGACTCACTGACTCAACCCCTGAAATTAATAAAAATAGAAGGAGACACAAGAGAATTCCTCCACTTAAGAAACAAAATCAAACCCCAACAGCCATAAGTCAAACCATTCCTACGACACCAGAGTCACAAGCAACAGAGCAGCTTCCATTTCCAGTATTCTTTGGGCCTCTCATAGCTCTTCTCCGTGACTCCGCAAAACATAACCAAGGTTACTATAACTTTGAAGGTCATTCTCAAGATGCACCTTGCTATCTATAAACAGTAGCTTTTTGTTTTTTTGGTGCAGTGACTGCAAGAAGATACGAATGACTGTCAGTGTTTTGAGGTGGTATTCTTATTAGAAATTTAAAATACAGTGTATCACATTTGGCCCAAATCAGTCTGTTCCTTTCAAGGTTATCATGAAATAGGCAGGCAAATGTGAAATCCCAGGTGCTTATTAAATTGAACCGGAGAAGTCACTTTTTGAGAACTCTGTCATCACCCCCCTCCCCCGCACCCCATCACAATGGCTAACATTTACCAAGTGCACTCACCAGGTGCTGAGTGTTAAGTGCTTTACATGCATGATGTAACATAATCCTCAAAAGATCTTTGGGACGTGGGTGTTTCTATCAGATGATAGGTTTTTACAGATGATAGGTTTAAGAAAAGGTTAGGAAAAGGTTAGGGACCTTGTTCAAGGTCCCACAACTCCCTGTGGCAAAGCTAGGATTTGAACCCAGGTCTGATAACTCTCAGGATGCAAACTCTTAACCGTTAAGGACTTGTTCCCTTCAGGGGGCTAATTAAGTGTGAAATCAAAAGCAATGAATAAACACAATTATGCCACTTTTAATTTGAGTCTGTTGCATATACGTAGTGGTCTTCCTCTAGATTAAGCACGATATGATGTCCTAGAAAAGAACAATTACAGGTTTTGCCAACAAAAACCTCCTGAGAGAAACTAAGACCTTCTACTAAAGAAATAACTCGAGTGTCTAACTGAGAGTATGGCAAGACTGAGGCTTGGGTGTGGCCACCTGAGAGGTCTGGAGGAAACCTAGAGGCAGCATTTACTGAATATTCTATTGCACAATAGGATCTGTCTGTGGAAAGCACCCCCTAAACGGAAGTATCTGTCAAAGTAAAAATAAACCGGTTAACAGCATCTGAAAAATATACTGTGAGTGAGATTTCTTTTCTCTCATTTGCTATGGTAGGTGAATACATTTAGTTTATTGACCTTGTTAAAAAAAAAGAAAAGAAACAGAACAGTGAACTTTTCAGCTCAACCTACAAAATTGACAGGGATTTACATCCTTTTGCAGTAAGAAGCAGAGGAGGCCAGCTGAGGGCTTATGAGAATCTCCTCTTTGGGGTCTAATCCTGCTGACCAATGGGTTACCAGGAGGCCATGCCCACTGAGGACTGAGTTTTGCGTGATGCAAAAATCATTTGTATCTATTCACGTAGAGACAGGTCACTCCGCCCAAACTCATAATAGCCAGACTGACAGATACATTGGAAAGCCTACTGATCAATTTATACTGAGAAATATAATTTCCCCAAAGAGCAGAATACTGGGGCCAGATTATTCTTCATCTTTCTTAAAATTAAAACATTTACTGAGCACCTACTATGGATCAGGACCTGTCCTGGACACTTTCACACTAGTGGTTTCATTTAACTTTCACAACAAATCTTTGTAGTGTTTTTTGATGTACATGTTAGAGGCTGTGACCTGGAGAGGCAGAGGGACTCTGTGGAGGTCATGCGGTTAGAGGAGCGGCAAAGATGCCAGCAGAGCCCGAGTCCCCCAGTGCTGAGCCAGAGGTCTCCCTGTTGGGGAAAACACAGAGATCAGAAGGTGCTGGCAAGGAGGCCTGGTGGTCCCAGGCTGACGTCATCAAGCACAAAGACTTCAAAGGCATTGGTGACATAGGGCTGCCAGTTGGTCTGTAATAATCAGGGACACCTCTAAAAATGTCAGGCTCCCCAGCTTCTCTTGGTGACTGACATACAGACCAGTAGCCAGCTGTTTGTTTCTGATATTAATATTTTATAATTTCTAAAATGTTAAGTTTAACACGATCTACTTTTCTCCCCCCTTACATCAATAGACAAACGATGGATTTGTCTAAGTATGAATTAACTTCTGAGAATTTTACACATAGCTAATTTCAGCTATTTTTATTTTGATCTGTAATAGTTTCAATTTCAGATGCTATTTTCTGCCATTGTTCCTTGAAATTCAAATTTTGAGGGTGTTCATTATTTGGTACCTGGGCACTGATTTATTTATATCTACTAAAAGTACATATATAAATATACATGGTACAAAACAATGTGCCATACTGTGTACGCTAAAAGAGACACTGATCATTTGTGCACTTATTTTAGTAAACTGAGTCAAAGAATATAGCTAATAATATTTCACACTATTTTTTCTGTTCCTACTAAAAAATTTAATATAATTAATTCACACTACCCATCGAGCTCAGACAACTCTAAAAGGCGGTTTTTAGATCACGAGAGGTTCATATTAAATAGCTATCATAAGGATTGGTGGCCCTAAGGAGACTCTGAGTATTTATGTTTTTAGCATTAACAAATAAGTAGAGAAAATAACACCAGTTTCCAAAGGCCAGCTCTTGATATTTTGCCTCTACTTGACTTCAAATTGTGGGTTCAGCCTAGAGCAGCGGTCCCCAACTTTTTTGGCATCAGGGACTGGTTTTGCAGAAGACAAATTTTCCACAGATGGGAGGGAGTCATCAGGCATTAGGTTCTCATAAGGAGCATGCAACCTAGATCCCTTGCATGAGTATTTTACAACAGGGTTCACGCTCCTATGAGAATCTGATGCTGCCACTGATCTGAGAGAAAGCTGAACTCTGCTCACCCCCCACTCCATCTCCTGCTATGTGGCCCGGTTCCTAACAGGCCACGGACCAGTACCAGTCTGTGGTCAGGGGGTTGGGGACCCCTGGCTTAGACAATAAATCTTAATAGTGACGTTCATAGCAACTTTGTAGACAAATAATTTTATTGTGCCCTACCATGCTTACTCTCTCTTTTTTTTTTTAAACAAAGTTTCCTAAGAAAACACAGCCAAAATGCTTAAAATTTAAAAAGAAGTTAAGAGAGAAAATGGTTGTAAAACACACATGTAGACATGTATTAAGGAGTCAAAAGCAAAAATTTTTAATTCACCAACAGAAAAAAAAAAAAGGCAAACAAACTAAAAAATCCAGAAGTATCACAATGCCAGACTTCAAACTTTACTACGAGGCTACAGTAACCAAAACAGTATGGTACTGGTACAAAGACAGATATATAGACCAATGGAACAGAAGAGAGCAGGAGTCCCCAACCCCGAGGCACAGACCAGTACGGGATTGTTAGGAACTAGGCCACACAGCAGGAGGTGAGCGGCAGGCGAGGGAGTGTGTGAGCAAAGCTTCATCTGTATTTACAGCTACTCCTCCTCACTTGCACTACTGCCTGAGCTCTACCTCCTGTCAGATCAGCGGTGGCATTAGATTCTCATAGGAGCATAAACTCTATTGTGAAGTGCGCATGCAAGGGATCTAGGTTACGTGCTCCTTATGAGAATCGAACGCCTGATGATCTGAGGTGGAGCTGAGGTGGCGATGCTTGTGCTGTCTCCAATCACCCCCAACTAGCTTGTTTTCTAGTTGCAGGAAAACAAGCTCAGGGCTTCCACTGATTTTTCATTATGGTGAGTTGATAATTATTTCATTACGTATTACAATGAGTAATCATGGAAATAAAGTACACAATAAATGTAATACACTTGAATCTCGAAACCACCCCCCTTGCTCTCTGGTCTGGAAAAAGTCTTCCACGAAACTGGTCCCAGATGCCAAAAATGTCAGAGACCACAGGAATAGAGGACCCAGAAATAAAAGTACTGTCAAACAACCAAGTCATCTTTGACAAAGCTGACAAAAAAATTGGGGAGAGGACACCCTATTCAACCAATGGTGCTGGGAAAACTGGCTAACCATTATGCCGAAGAATGAAACTGGACCTATACCTATCACTGGACCT
>CAUYQG010046007.1:0-32392 GCA_963574415.1 Tarsius wallacei
AAGAAAATCTCAAGTAGTTTGCTGCTAATATATACATATATTGTATAAAAAGGTATATTTTGGTTTTGTTAAAACCCTTGTTGACTTTTCTACAGTGAACATTTTTTTAACTTGATTTAATAAAAAATGTTAATTTTGGAAGTGGAGTTTTGTAAAAACCTTTTTGAGTCAACAGTAATGACTTTATTTATGGACAGTAATAACAACCACAAAAAAGCCATACATCTTAATAAACATATGCCTCTGTTCTGTCATTTTAAAGAGTGATGTTTACTATGTGCTTGAAATTTTCTCTGCAGTTACATGAGTGTAATTTTAAGGATAGCTATATAATGAACTCTTTTTAAAGACACTTTTGACCATTTTTTTTCCAGATTAGAACAATAACTAGTAATTTTTTCTTCAATGTTTAATACATTCAGTATGTCAAGTTAAACCATTCTGGAATTTGAGAACTTTAAAAGAAAATTGCAGTAGAGATCATCTTGATGATAATTGTGTTTTGAAGTTTTGTGGATAAGTTAAATATCATTAATAGTCTGTGTCTCACATATGAGCTTTTTCGTAAGGAAAATGTTGACTTTATTTGCATTTATCTGGGAACTCCACAGGATGGAAATGACTGTTTAAATTTCTCCTCCTTTTGTCAGTGGTTGGGGAGTAGGGATAGGCTTTACAGATTTAATTTATGGAAATTAAATTTATGGAAGAAAGTTCTTATTTTTAATATTGCTTATAGCTGAGTCATGATAAAGGAGAAAAACTGTTGGGATACTCTGATAACTAATTTCACAATACCATTTAGGAAAGCTTTTTCTCTCGATAAATTACAGTTTATGTTGTTAAACTCAGAGTCTTATTTGAGATGTATTGCTTTATTTTTCAATTAAAAGTGGTTTTCTCCTACTTGTGCGTCTAATTAAAATTTTGTCTAGAGGCAAACATTTCACTCTCATAACTTACCCTGAAAGACATGTAGGAGATAACCCATTCTTGCACTTTAAAAAGTGGATAGGAAAAAGCTCTACCACCTGCTGATGCTATGTGTTAGATTTAACTTTATAAACCTATTTTATCTATTTCAAGTGTTAATCACTGTCTAAAGCTATTTTATGAAGTGTCCATGCAACAGGATTGCTAGCAGCCAGACAGAAGGCTAGTTAACTGGTTAATAAACACTTGTATATGGAGAAATTACTCTTAAGTAAGTATTTAGAGTTATAAGAATGTATTGCCAAATCCACAATGCCATATAACTGTTGGGCTGCTTGGTAAGTATCGTGATCTTCAGTGCATCACAATGTCTATAGAAGCCCCTTAGGGCTGCTACTCAAACCTTTTGTAGAAGGTGTGACAGTTTAGCATACTGTATGGAAAAGGTGTGATCCAAAAAATATAAACGTGTAGTATAAAATTCATAATAGAAGTATAAGTAAAGCATTTATCCTATGATACCACTTATTGTGTAACATAATTATCTAATTGTGCAGTACAGTTTTGAAAAAAGATGGGAAATGGAAATGAATTATATTAAGAGATGAAAAGGGGCTACAGGAATCTCAGGACAATGACTGTTACAGCCTCACCCCCCCCCCCCCACACACACACATACATGCTTCAACGGCAGTTGTCCAGTGCTGGGATTGAGAGAGGTCACAGATGTCACATTTTCCTTCCCGCTCCTGAAATAAGTGGGTATACAACTCCTGAAATAAGATAAATGGGTATACAGTACAGTGTTCTGTATAACAAATTCATTTTTTTTCCAGGTGAGTTCAACTTTAATAATATATTTTGTTTAACTTAACATATCCAGAATATTATTTCCACAGGTAATCAGCATAAAATTAATGGCATATTTTACATTTTTTTCATATTAAGTATTTGGAGTCTGGTGTGTACTTTACAATGACAGTACATCTCGATTTGTATGCTAACTTTTTTTTTTTTTTACAGATTCTACTTAGTGTTTTTTTTAAAGATGCTGTGTACAAGTCAGGATTTGGGTGCATAAGTGGTCTAGGTATAGGTTAAGTATGGACCTCCCATTGGCCCTCACTTTGCCTGGATTAGGATGAGAGGCATCCTTATTGATTTTATGTGCTCCACCCTGTTTCCCCGGTAGTGTCCTGCTACTACCAATCCCTTTCTTGTGGTGTTATGATAGGTGTTCAGGGTCAACTTATGAGTGAGAACATGTGGTACTCAGTTGTTTCTGTAATAGATCACTGAATATGATAGACTCCAGTCCATCAAAGTTGCTGTGAAGTTCATTGTGTTGTTTGATCCGGTTTGCTGCGATCTTGTTGAGAATTTTTGCATCTATGTTTATTAGGGATATTGGCCTGTAGTTCTCTTTCTTTGTTGGTTCTTTGCCCAGTTTGGGTATCAGTGTGATGTTAATTTCATAAAATGATTTGGGGAGAGTTGTCTTTTTCGATTGCCTGGAATACTTTCAGTAGGATTGGTATCAGCTTCTCCTTGTATGTTTTGTAGAATTCCACTGGAAAGCTGTCCAGGTCACCCCCCTCCCCTTTTTTTGTAGACAGTTTTCTTGTGACAGAGTCAATTTCCTAGGTTGCTATTAGTCTATTTAGGGTCTCTATTTCTTCTTGTTTCAACCTTAGAAGATTGTGTGATGTCAGAAAGTCCTCCATTTCATTTAGGGTTTTGAATTTATTTCCATGCAGGCATGCATAGTAATCACTGATAATCTTTTGTATTTCTTGGGGTCAATTGTGGCATGATCTTTTGCATTTCTGATTGTGTTTATTTGGGCTTTTTCTTTCTTTTTCTTGGTCAGTCTTGTTAAGGGTCTGTCAGTCTTGTTTATCCTTTCAAAGAACCAGCTTTTTGTTTTGCTGATTTTTTCTATGATATTTTGTCTTCTGTGTCCTGTATTTGAGCTTTTACTTTGCTGGTCTGTATTCTTCTGCTGAAGTTAGGGTTTTGGAGGTCTTGCCTTTCCAGTTCCCCGAGGTGATTTGTTAGGCTGTTGACTTGTGATCTTTCTATTTTCTTGATGTGAGTTCGCAGAGATATAAATTCCCCTCCTAGAACTGTTTTCATGGCTTCTCAGAGGTTTTGGTAAGATGTGTCTTTGCTTTCATTTATTTCCAAGAATCTTTTCTTTTTTTTTTTTGAGTTGGAGTCTCATTCTGTCGCCCAGGCTGGAGGGCAGTGTCAAGCTCCCGGCCACCGCAGCCTCGACCTGCTGGGCTCCAGCGATCCTTCTGGCCTCAGCCATCCAAGTAGCTGGAACTACAGGCGTGCACTACCCCAAGAATCTTTTAATTTCTGTTTTGATTTCTGTGTTGACCCAGGAGTTGTTTAGCATTGTGCTGTTTAGTGTCCATATCTTTGTGTTTTTTGGGGGGATCTTTTTGGTGGCGATATTTATTTTTATTCTGCTATGGTCTGAGAAGGTACACAATGGTATTTCAGTCTTATGGAATTTGTTAATGCTTGATTTAGAGCCAAGGATTTGGTCAATCTTGAATTTTATTCCATGTGGTGATGAATAGAATGTATATTCCATGGTTGTTGGGTGGGGTGTTCTGTAGGTATCGATGTAAGTCCATTTGGTCAAGCATCAAGTTAGGGTTCTGGATCTTAATGATTTTTGGTCTTGATGATCTATCTAAGGTTGTCAGTGGGGTATTTAAGTCCCCAGTTATGATAGTGTTGGAGTCAATATCCTTTTTTCGTTTTCTTAGTAGTTGCTTTATAAATCCTGGTGCTCCTGTGTTGGGTGCATATATATTTAGGCTGTGTATTTCTTGATGGATTGAACCTTTTATCATTATGTAGTGTCCTTCTGTATCTTTTTATTTATTTATTTATTTATTTATTTATTTATTTGTTTGAGTTGGAGTCTCACTCTGTTGCCCAGACTAGAGTGCAGTGGCTGCTCCCGGCCACTGCAGCCTTGACCTGATGGACTCCGGCGATCCTTCCGCCTCAGCCTTCCAAGTAGCTGGAACTACAGGCGCGTGCTACCACACCCGGCTAATTTTTTTGATTTATTGTAGAGATGAGGTCTCGCCAAGTTTCCCAGGTGGGTCTTGAACCCAGGGGCTCAGGCAATTCAATCACCTCAGCCTCCCAAAGCGCACATTACAGGCTGAGCCACCAAGCCTGGCCCTTCTATATCTTTTTAAATTTTTGATAGCTTGAAGGTTGTTTTGTCTGATATTAAAATCATGATTCCTGTTTTCTTTTGTTTTCCATTTGCCTGAAAGTTTGTTTTCTATCCTTTAACTTTGAGTCTGTGGATGTCATTTGTAGTGAGATGTGTTTCCTGGAGGCAGTATTCTGGGTTGTGCTTTTTTTTTTAATCCAGTGCCATTCTATGTTTTTTTAGTGGTGCATTTAGTCCATTCAGGTTCAGGCTGTCTATTGAAATGTGAATTTATTCCTGCCATGAGGCTCTTATAAAGTTTTTTTTTTTGCTTGTTTGTTTTCTTTTAACTTTTGGGTTAATGTATATGTGTGTCTTCAAGTTTGCAGTCATGATGTATTCTCTGTTGATTCTGTTTTCCTGTTCTGGGTGCTTGCAGAAGTTAAAGCAAGCAGGGCTGGGAAGTGAATATGGAGGACACTGGTAATCAGATGAGTTACAGCCATTTGCTGGATGATGTGGAGAGAGGGAGAAAAATTCACACTTGTGTAAATGGGCAGCAGCAGTATATGATGTGGAAAGTGCACAAAGTAAACAATAGCCTAAGTAATTCATACTCGGGTCAAGAAAAACATTACTAGACCTCCTAGGTCCTTTTGTTTCTACTTCCAGTCCCAGATCCCCACTATTGCAGTGTAACTTTTAATACCACATATGGTTTTTACACAACATAAGTGAAAGTACATGCTTAATATTTTATATCTGGCTACTTTTGCTCAACATCGGTTTGAGATTTTTCTGCCAGTTCTTTCTCTTTTTTTTTTTTGAGTTGGAGTCTCACTCTGTCACCCACGCTGGAGGGCAGTGGCACGCTCCCGGCCACCGCAGCCTCAACCTGTTGGGCTCCAGCAGTCCTTCCGCCTCAGCCTTCCAAGTAGCTGGAACTACAGGCGAGCGCTACCACGCCCAGCTAATTTTTTGATTTATTGTAGAGATGAGGTCTTGCCAAGTTGGCCAGACGGGTCTCGAACCCACGGGCTCAGGCAGTCCACTCACCTCAGCCTTCCAAAGGTGCGGGATTACAGGCTGAGCCACCAAGCTCGGCTATTTGCCAGTTTTTTCTTTCGTTTACAGCTACCTGCAATAAGTTGTCTTTTGTTCAGGACAGAAAAACTTAGACTTTGGAAGTTTCATTTTAATATTTGTGAAAGTTGTATTAGATGTATTGCAAGTGGTTCTTTCATGTTTGTTGGCACCCGGGGATGCCAAATGTAGGTAAAAACTGAAAACTCCTGACCATAATATCTGAGGAAAGACTGGTCAAGAACTGTGGTTACCTGACCTTTTCCATGAGCTGTGCATCAGATGTTTTCAAGGTATATTGTGGGTATGGTAATTTTTGCCCCCTCTAAAGCTCATGTTAAAATGTATCAGTTTTTGAAGTGGAACCTAGTGGGAGGTGTTTGGGTCATGGGGGCTGATCCTGCATGAAGAGCTTGGTGCCCTTCTTTCACTGATGAGTTACACAAGATCAAGATCTGGTTGTTAAAAACAGCCTGGGACCTCCTGCCTTCTTTCTCTTGCTCCCCCTTATTTTTATACTTTCTTGCTTTCCGTTTAAATCTATATTCCATTTAGAGTTAGTTTTTCTATAAGGGGTGAGGTTTAGGCTAAAGTTCTTTTATTTTTGCTTGTGGATATCCAATTGTTCAACACCCTATGTTGAAAAGATCACAAAGTTCCTTTTGCAACTTTGTAAAAAATTGTGTGAGTGTACTCATGTGGGTCTGTTTTGGGGTTCTCTGTTTTGTCCCATTGATCTGTGTGTGTATAGTGAATATGTAAGAGAATGACCTCATTCTTAGGAGAAACATCAGAAATATCAGGGCATGATATCGGCAACTTGTTCTTAAATGGCTAAGTTGAAAGACACACAGGTAAACGTGATAAAATGTTAACATGTGGAGACAGTAGATGAATTATACAGGCAAGCTCAGAGGTATTGTGGGTTCAGTTCCAGACCACCATAGTAAAACAAACATAGCAAAAAAGTGAGTCACACAAATTTTTTTGTTCCTAGTGCATATAAGTTGTGTTGACATTGTAATAGTCTACTAAGTGTGCAGTAGCATTATATCTAAAAAAAAGTACATACCTTAATTAAAAGTACTTTATTGCTAAAAAATGCTAGTGATTATCTGAGTGAGCCATAAACAAGTGGAGGGTCTTGCCCTTGTTTTCATGGCTGCTTGACTGATCTGGGTGGTGGTTGCTGAAGGGTGGGGTGACTGCGGAAATCTTTGAAAATAGGACAGTGGTTAAGTTTGCCACATCAATGGACTTTTCCTTTCACAAAAGCAGCATGCAATGCTGCTTTGTTTTCCCCCTCACAGATGACATGATCATCTAATGTGATGCTGTTTGGTAGCATTTTACCCACAGTAGAACCTATTTCAAAATTAGTCAATCTTCTCAAACCCTTCTGCTGCTGTATCGACTAAGTTTATGGAATACTATAAATCCTCTTTTGTCATGTCAGTAATGTGCACAGCATCTTCACCAGGATAGATTTCATCCAAAAAAAGCAACTCCTCAAAGTTTTATATTGCAGCAATTCAGTCACATCTTTAGGCTCCACATCTAATTTTTGTTCTCTTGCTATTTCCACCACACCTCCAGTTACTTCCTTCAATAAAACCTTGAAACCCTTTAAGTTATCTATGAGGATTAGAATCAACTTTTTCTAAAATCATGTTGATATTGACCTCTCATAAACCATGAATGTTCTTAATGGCATCTAGAATAGTGAATTCTTTTCAGAAGCTTTTTAATTTGCTTTGCCCAGATTCATCAGAGGTTACTAGATGTGGTAGCTACTGCCTTACAAAATGTATTTTTTAAATAGTAAGACTTGAAAGAAGATTACTTCTTGATCCGTGGGCTACAGAATGGATATTGAGTTAGTAGGGATTTAAAAAACATTAATCTCCTTGTATGTCTTCATCAGAGCTCTTGGGTGACTAACTCAATGAGTAGTAACATTTTGAAATAAATATTTTTTCTGAATAGTAGGTCTCAACAGTGGACCTAAAATGTTCAATAAACCTTGCTGTAAAATATTTGTGCTGTAATCTAGGTTTTGGTGTTCAATTTATTGAGCATGATTCCTGAGGGCCCTAGGATTTTCAGAATGGTAAATAAACACTGGCTTTAACTTAAAGTCACTAGTTGCTTTATTAACCCCCAGCAAGAGAGTTAGCTTGTCCTTTGAAGCTTTGAAGCCTGGCATTGATTTTTCTCTAGCAATGATAGTTGTAGATGTCATTTTCTTCCAGTATAAGGCTGTTTTTGACTACATTGAAAATCTGCCAATTAGACTGGCTGCCTTCATCAGCTATCTTGACTAGATCTTCTGTATAATTTGATGCAACTTCTCCATCACCTTGCACTTTTGTTATGAAGATGACGCCTTAAACCTCATGAACCAACTTCTGCTAGCTTCCAACTTTTCTTCTGCAGCTTCCTCACCCTTTCAACCTTCATGAATTGAAGAAAGTTAGGGCCTTGCTGTGGATTTAGGCTTTGGCTTAAGGGAATGGTGTGATAGTTTGATCTTCTATCCAGACCAATCAAACTTTCTCCATATTATCAATAAGGAAAAATGTTTGGTTTCTTACCATGCTTGTGTTCATTGGAGTAGCACTTTTAATTTCCTTCAATCACTTCTTTGCAATCACAACTCGGCTGTTTGGTTTAAGAGGCCTAGCTTTCAGCCTGTCTCAGCTTTTGACATACCTTTTTCACTAAGCTTGATTGTTTCTAACTTTTGATTTAAAGAAATGTGTGACTCCTCCTTTCACTTGAACATTTAAATGCCATTTATAGGGTTATTAATTGGCCTAATTTCAATATTACGTCTCAGAGAATAGAGAGGCTGGAGGAGGGAGAGAGATGGAGGAATGACCTGTCAGTGGAGCAGTCAGAGCACAGCATTTATCACTTAAGTTTCCTATTTTAAATGTGTGCAGTTCATGGCACCCGAACACAAGTATAATAGTGACATCAAAGATCACTGATGATAGATCAGTATAAATGTAATGATAGTGAAAAGGTTTTACCAAAATGTAACATACAAACTGAGCACATGCTGTTGAAAAAAATTGTGCCGTGTTGCCCTAAACCTTCAACTGCAAATCAAGCAATATCTGCAAAATGCAATAAAACGAGGTGTGCCTTAAGTTTGAATTTATTGCAAAATAAACTAACAAGTGTGTTAGTTTATTTTTTTTAAAATACTTATATTAAGGAGAAATATTTAAATTGTGCCTTTTAAAGTTTAAACTGTGTCTTCAATTGGCAAACTGCAAAACTCCAGTGGATTATGGAAAAGATTAAGCAGAGCAGAGATGATGGCTTAGCAAAAAGAAAATTATTTTTCTTAGACAAGATGGAAGCTAGGGTTTGTCGCTTGAGTACTACAGTTCTGAAAAGCTGCTTCTTTCCTAGATGGGGTTCTCATAGCTGGTTTGTGCTTGCTTTATTGGATTGGGTTGAGATACTGCATTCTCCTGGCAACTGTAGCATCCTCTCCTGGTCCTCAGATTCCTCTCTCCTCCTCCTTTGCTGGTTCGTCTCCAGAGACCAGGCACATAATCATCAGAGTTCTTCAGGGCTCAGTCCTGTCTTTCCTCTTCATATCTCATCCCGTATTGAATAGAGTGATCACATTCAGAAAGTACCATCCTTGTGGTAACAAATCTCAAATTTTTATCTGCATTTCTCCTCTGAGCACCAGACCAACTATTTGATGAGCTCACAGGCATTTCCAGCTCTGGATAACTAAGACTACTTAACCTTCTCCTCATACCTGGTTTTCCTCTGAATTCTGAAACTCCGTGATTACAATACCTTTCAGCACCTGCTTAAGCCAAAAACCTGGGAGTCACCCTTGCCACTCCCCGGCTCTGTCCTTTTTTTTTAACATCACACAGTTAATTCATTAACAACTCCAGTTGATTTTATCTCTCTCTCTCTCTTTTTGAGTCTTACTTTATCACCCAGGCTGCAGTGTTGTGGCACAATCACGGCTCATTGCAGCCTCAATCTCCTAGGCTCAGTAGATCTTTGTCTCAGCTTCCCGAGTAGCTGGGATTACTGGCATGTACCACCACATCTGGCTAAATTTTTATTTTTTGTAGAGATGGAGGTCTTGCTATATTACCTAGGCTGGTCACGAACTCCTGAACTCAAGTAATCTTCCTGCCTCAGCCTCTCAAAGTGCTGGGATTAGAGGCGAGAGCCACTGTGCCTAGTCTGATTTCATCTCTTAAATGTCTTTGTTTTTCTTCCTGCTATTAGTCTTCCTGAGTTTCTTTTGTTCCTCTCTGTATACCTTTATACTTCTTGTCATTCTTTTGGTTAAAATCATCCAATGACGTCCATTGTTCTCAGGAGAAAAAGAAACACAAATTCTTAACTTGCCCTACAAATCTCTGTGACCTGCTTCCTATTTAACCTCCCAGCCTCATCTCTCACCACTCTCCTTCCTAAAGACCAGGACACTATTGGCTATAGATTTTGTTCCTCCAAAGTTGTCATGCCCATTCCCCCCAGAGGTTCTTCACACATGCTATTTCTTGACGTAGAACACTACCCTCACGCTCCCTTCCCCATCTAGTTATGATCTGTTCATCGGAAAGCTCTGTGCTTGCCTTACATGCCCAAGGTAGTCCCTGATAGCCCAGTTCTGTTCCGGCCCTGCTGTACCCTCCCAGAGCACTCTGTTCTGTTTCCTAGCATTTAACCCAGTTATGATCAAATATGTAAATAGCTTCTTGTCAGTCTCCCCCAGAAAGTGAGCTCCATGAAGACACAGCAGCAACAGACCACTTGGAGGGAAAGGCATAGCAATGCCTAGCACATTGCAGGAATTGAAGCCATGCTCCTAGGGCACAGCCACCAGAATCTACATCTCTGCCTCTGATGAGACCTTTCTCCAAGCCCTTAGACTGAAGTGCTGGAGAACTAACTAGTCCCTTTTATCCACACTCCCTTCCATCATTCTCAATCAATGACTGATGGAAGTTGATGTATAAACAGCCTACCTTCATGCCCCTTGTATGGGATAGCTCTGAGGTCTCCATTGACTGTTTTCCTGTCTCATTTCTCCATTCCTTGCAGGTGATTTCTGACCTCTCAAACTACTTACACTTGAATCCTTGTCTTAGGGTCTACTTCCTGGGTAACCCAAACAGAGACATGCACTAAATCAGTCTCAGAGCATGGTGCCTGTTATAGCAACATCAGCATTACTTGGGAACTTGTTAGAAAAGCAGATTCTTAGGCCCCATCCCATACTTCTGGATACAGAAACTCTGGAGTTGGGGTCAGCAATCGGTGTTTTAATAAAGCCTTCTTGTGATTCTCAAGCATGCTAAAGTCTAAGAATCACTGGAGTATTAATGATATAGCTTCTGTTTCAAACAGAAGATCTTTTTCCTCTTGTTCCAAAAATATCTCTAAAAGGTTAAAAAATAAAATCTTCAGAATTTTTTCAGTCTTAGGTATCCAGTGTACTAAACTTATGGAAATGATTCTTAAGAGTTTTAGACCATCACAGCTATTTATCCTTGTATACATGTCCCATTTATAAGACTGATCCAGGCCAGTTGTAAGGTGGTTCACACCTGTAATTTCAGCAATTTTTGAGGCCAAGTCAGGATTGCTTGAGGCCAGGAGTTCGAGACCAGCTTGGGCAACATAGCAAGACTCCTGTCTCTACAAAATAATTAAAAAAAAAACACTGATTCTATTTTTAAAAAATTGGATGTCATTATGTAATGCGGTAACCTCAAATCCGGGAGTGCTTACACGTAATATTTACCCTTTCCAAATAAATCACCCAGAGGCCCAGCAAGGAAAAACATTGCTTTATTAAAATGTATGAGAGGTACTGATAGCAGCAGGTTGGTGAAGAATCCATGCCTCGGGGCAGTACAGCAAATCATTTTATAATCAGAGCATGCCAGTTAATTATTCAAATTCTTATAGGTTCGGGGTTTACCATGACATTAAATGTGAAGACTACCGTCTACTCTGCTCCATCGCTTGCATCCCATGTCTCATCACTGGGAATATGCATACCCTTCAGAGATCAGCCTTGACCAGAGGCCACTCCCTGAGTGAGTTCAGAAAGAAGCCAGGTACAGGGAGAGTCTACATCAGAACAATACCCCACACATTAGAATGATAATTGCTTTAATTTCTTTAAATATTCCTCCGTTTTCTTCCTTGTTGGGATTAATTTATGATAACATTGTTAGAATATCTATTAACTTTTTCCTTCTTAAAGTCTCTTGTCTGATGCTCATATTGCCTTATTTGAATGTGTTGAATGTGACTTCTTTCCACTAGTTCATGAATTTTTCTCCAAAAAGAAATTTTCCTTTAAAGATTTTTTCCCCAGTCTATTAAGACATTTAACTCAGATTTCTTTTCAATTGTACCTAAATAGTTTGATAATTCACTTTATCTTAGGAGATATTTATTCTCAACAATGTTACATATTTTCAGCATGTAAAATCCAATATTCCAATATTGATCTCTAACTTTATCTTTGTTTTGTTGTGCTTCTATAACGAAAGCCAGGCACCTCCCAGTTTAGTTTTTTTGGTCAAACTGTTAGTGGAGTTTTGCGCATAGGAAGAGTAATCTCATCAGCTTGAGTCCACCAGAAAAACGGAGGCGGTCATCTTGTTCAGGGGAATGTAGGCCCCAAAAGAGTAATGTTTGATAACCTTAGAACTTGAATGTTACTTTTGAAAACTACAAATTGTGTGTACTGCTTTGTCCTTTGATACCTTACCAATTTTTGCACACTACAGAACAAATTCTTTAGCATAGCAATTAAAGCAGTTTTTTCTTTTTCTTTTTTTTGAGTGAGAGTCTCACTTTGTTGCCCAGGCTGGAGCACCGTGGTACTATCACAACTCACCACTGCCTTGATCTGCTGGGCTCAGGCGATCTTTCCACCTCAGCCTTCCAAGTAGCTGGAACTAGAGACATGTGCCACTATGACTGGTTAATTTTTTTTTTTTTGAGTTCTCACTCTGTCGCCGCAGGTGGAAGGCAGTGGCACACTCAAGGCCACCAGTCTCGACCTGCTGGGCTCAGGAGAACCTTCCGCATCACCCTTCCAAGTAGCTGGAACTATAAGGTGTGCACCACCACGTCCAGCTAATTTTTTGATTTATTGTAGAGATGAGGTCTTGCCAAGTTGCCCAGGCTGGTCACGAACCCCTGGGCTCAGGCAATCCTCTAGCCTCTGCCTCCCAAAGTGCTGGGATTATATGCGTGAGCCACCATGCCTAGCAATTTTTTAAAACATTTATTGTAGAGATAAGGGCTCAGTCATGTTGCCCAGGCTGGTCTTGAACCCCTGGGCTCAGGCAATTCTTTGCCTTAACCTCTCCAAATGCTGGAATTACAAATGTGGGCCACCATGCCCAGCTCAAAGAGGTTTTTTACCATTCTCCATAAAATGTTAGGGGCCGGACAGGGTGAGAGTGGATAGATAGAGGTGGAGAGGCGAGGGGAGCGGGGCGCAGCACTGGTAACCCAGAGATCTGAGCCAATTGCAAAGAATTGCAACACACAAAAAGGTTAAGAAAGAAAAGCTTATTTAAAAGTAAGTTAGAGAAAAGGGAGAAAGATTTACCTCCCCAAGGTGGGGGAGGGACCAAAGCCAGGAAGCATGATGATCGTCATAGCTCAAAAAAAGCACACGGCCACACCAGAGTCTAGCAAGGCAATGTCCACTGGTTGCTTGTGGCTGAGTCCTTTTTTTTTTTTTTTTTTGAGTTGGAGTCTCACTCTGTCGCCCAGACTGGAGTGCAGTGGCCGCTCACGGCCACTGCAGCCTCGACCTGCTGGGCTCCAGCGATCCTTCCGCCTCAGCCTTCCAAGTAGCTGGAACTACAGGCGCGCTACCACGCCCGGCTGATTTTTTGATTTATTGTAGAGATGAGGTCTCGCTTGCCCAGGCGGATCTCGAACCCGCGGGCTCAGTCAATCCACTCACCTCAGCCTCCCAAAGGCGCGGGATTATAGGCTCAGCCACCGAGCCCGGCTCCAGAGTTTTCAATAAATTGTCTAGAATACATTATCTAGTACTTATTTAGTTAAACTGTCTTTCTATAAGCATAATAGATTGTGCCTATATATTTTGCTTCACTTTGTAAGACTATACAGAGATAAATTTTCTGTGTAATGGATTCTTTCTCTTTCTCTTTGTTTGTAGTTTTTCCCTTGCCAGGAAATGTGTGGAAGATAGATTTAAAATGGCAGAATTAGCAACTTTTCTTACAGTAGCATATGCCTTTATGGTATCCTCTTGCCAAAGGGCCTGGAACCAAGTTAGCTATTACCATTGCACTCTGGGGACCTTAAAATTTCCAAACATAATGTTACTGTATTACATGAGCGGACTCCTACACAGAAAGACTCTGGTCAAAAGTAGAGCAATAGAAATGACAAAAAAATATCAGAAATAAAATTCAAACGTTATTTTTGAAAGACAAAATGGACTCCTACAAAAATCACAAAAATGAACCCAGTGTACAAATTGAATGGCTTAACTCTCTTTGAGTTTGGTGGCTATGTTCCAAATGACTTCTTACATTTAATGGATATCACAGCTAGATCTCTTGCATTTTTTCAAGAATTCCAATTTCAATCATGAGCTAGTTTAGCTGGAAGTCACATTCTTCCCAGTTCATTGGAAGGCTTCTTGGCTATGATTTCAGACATTATGCCAAAACTAAAACTAAATGGGCAAGGTTAATTTTTTCTATGGTTACTTTGCCACTTACTACTTTAAACACCTGATAAAAAGTCATATGGTTGATGGTAGAAGTTAGTTTAAGATTTTTTAAAAATTTATTTTGTCTACTCTTTTTATAATTTGTTTTCGGTAACTTCTAGAGTAAACAACTAAATACAGCTCATGAGATAATCTTAATTCTTCTAATTACTTTCAGTTTAGGTACTTGCTAATTTAATTAAATATAATTGTTAAAAGGTTCTTTATTAAAGGAGATTAAACCACTAAGGATGAGTGAAAATGCCAGACATGGAGACAAAATCATTTGCATAAACATATCATAATTTTCTTTCTTGTAAATTCTCCCAAAAATGCACTTTTTGGGCATAAAAAAGATGTATCCATTTTTTAGAATTTTTAAAAATTATCTTTAAATTTCAATTATGACTGGCAGGAAAATTAGCAAAATTATATCATACATTTTTCTATGTTCTTTATCACAGAAAATAAGTGATTTTCACATTGTTTGGCATTGCAGAGTTAGTGCCATACACATCAATTATCATTTAAATCATACGTTCAAGTCTTTTAATTATTAATTTCAAAATGTTTGCCCACTTATTATGAAACAATATTGAATCTTCTAGACTGCTAATGTAAATTAATAGTTCGTTTTTTTTTTTTTAATAAACTGGGTTGAGAACCTTGCTGGTCAGCTGCTTGGATCCAATAATCCCATACCCTGAGTAGATTTCAGGAGATTGAATACAAATTCTGTGCTACTGCGTATTTTTTGCTGCTCAGGGTCATGTCAGACATTTATTATCCAGGCTTAAGATATTAACAAATATAAAATGTTCTAAACGACAGTGATGACCGGCTACCATTTAATTTTTGTTATACAAATGGAAAATGGTTGTTTTTATTCTTTACTTCTTTGCCTGATAAGTGCAATACCCTTTCACTGCCTTAGAAGTGAAAAGGTATGGTGTGAAAGGATTACTAAACTTTATCAGAATATTTAAAAGTAATTGCAGGTTTTATGGAATTGAATGGTTAAATTAAGCTCTTTGGGTCTTTTGATGATTTCATATATAAAATTTCACAAAAGTCAACTCTTAGCATTACTAACAAAAATATTTTGATGCATGCCTGAAAGGACTGATACTTTTTAAGTCATATCTGAGTGCCACTTGCCCATATGTCATTTTAGCAAAAACTTTTTATTATTGATGCCAAAACTATTAGTAACACATTATGTCCTCTTTTTAAAAGCCTGGAATTTTAGACCGTATTGATTTTCTGAAAGAATTATTTACTTATACCTTTGATAAAATTTATGTTCACACCACCTCACAATGTTTAGTAAACAGCAAGAGGGGTTTACTTTTATAGTTATGGAGAAAAAGCTAACATAAACAGTAATATTCTACATTTCCACATCATGGTTATTGAGCTAGGCAAATACTAGTTTAAAAAACTGATTTTACAAAAATCAATTTCTTAAATGTATTTCTTTACACTCATAGCTTACCATCTGATGGAAATTAAACTTAATGTGGAGTTAGAATAGGGAGTTTTAACACTGTGTATGTTATCAGAAGTTTCAAATTTTCTCAGCTCTTAATTTTTGGCCTGTTTATGTATAAGTTGTCACATGGTAGGCATATTAGAAATGTACATGAAGTAAAAATAATACGTTTTGCAAATGGCAAATGATCGAATACAATATAGAATTTTGTTATTTATTCATAGCGAACTTTACTTATCTTTTAAACTTTAAAAAAGGTTTAGATTCAGAAGGTACAAGTACATGTTTGTTACATGAACATAACGTGTCCTGGTGAGGATTGGGCTTCAGTTGTCTCCATTCCCAAGAAAGAGAACATCCTACCCAATAGACAGACTATGAACCCTAACCTCCCCCTTTTTATTATTCCTGGGGTTTATTACTTCCAACTTTATAAACATTTAATTTTCACATGAGTGAGACCATGTGGTGTTTGGTTTTCTGTATCTGAGTTAGTTCACTTAGGAAGATAATCTCCAGCTCCGCTCTTGTTGCTGCAAAGGACATGTTTTCATTCTTTTTTTTCATGTCTGTGTATTATTCCATGGTGTATACATATATAACTTAATTAATTAATTAATTTTTTGAGTTGGTGTCTCACTCCATTGCCCAGGCTGGAATGCAATGGCAAGGTCATGGCAACGCCAGCAACCACCTGCTGGGCTCCAGTGATCCTTCTGTCTCAGCTTTCCAAGTAGCCCAAACTACAGGCGTGTGCCACCACGCCTCGTTTAATTTTTTAATTTATTGTAGAGGCGAGGTCTTGCCAAGTCACCCAGGCTGTTCTTGTATCCCTGGGCTCAGGCGATCCCCTCACCTCGACCTCCCAAAACACCTGGATTACAGGCTTGCGACACGGTGCCCAGCACATATAGAACATTTTTACTTCGATCAGTCATTGATGGGCACTTAGGTTGGTTTCATGAATTTGCTTTTGTGAATAGAGTGCTGCAATGAACCTACGAATACAGTATCTTTTTAATATGATGATCTATGTTTCTTTGAGTAGATAAGTAGTAGGAGGATCATACTGGATGCCAAAGGGCTGGAAACGTGTTTTTGTAAAAATAAACCTGTCTCATTAGGCAATTGCTTTTTAAAAAATAGCTTATGTATTTATATTTTATTGCATAGAATATATTTTTATGGCTTACCTAATCTTATTCTTGTTATTAAAACTATTTAGAAAAAATAACATAAATGGGAAGAAAACAGACTAGTAACAACATATACTTCTGCAGCATTGATTCTTAGCTAAACTTTTTTTTAAACTATGACCATGGTAATGGAAGTTTACCTGAAAAAGCGTTAAGAAAAATAAAATAAAGCTTTAATGAGCAATTATTCAATAATTTTATTGGGAATCTCAAAAGCATTGTATGATATAAAGAAAACTTTGTGAGTTCATAGCAAATTTGAGATTGGTATACCAAGTAGAAACTTTTAAGCTAAAATAGAATCGTATAAATGAGATTTAAAGATGAACAGAAAATAAGGGAATAGGAGATAGATATTAAAACAGTTTCCTTCAGAAAGAGAATGTTCTGATTACTGCCTTTGTGAGGTACCAAAACTCGAGACTAGCATACAGAACTTGTCAATACAAGCACCCAGATATCTCTTTGTACCACCACCAACAGGCACAGTGTTTTATAACCTTAAAGACTATGAAATACATCGAATTTGTCATTTTATTGCCAATGTTTAGCACAGAACCTGGCACAAACAACATCCTCCTTAAATGACTGGTGAATAAATGAGTGGGGTATTATTTAATATTATTGAGGTTAGTGTTGTAATAGATTATTGGCTAGTGGAGCCTGGCTACACTGTACCCTAGAAATTCCTGTGCTACCAGGGAAGAAAAATCCTGTTTTTACTGTATATATAGGGGGAAACGTGATTGCTCCCACAGACCTAAAGTTCCTCTTGAGAAAACTCTACCTCTGTGAAATTTCTTCCTTGATGAAAGAGACAGAAGATCACTCTGCAGGGATTTCCAAAAGGGATAATTAGGGAATACCTGATGAATAGAAAAAGTAATTACTTTGCATATCGTAATTTTAGGTGGTTTTCATGTAAATAAAATGTAGTTGTGCCTTCATGATGCTAGAAAGTTGCATTTTATTCCATGGAATGATCAACTTCTTGTTAAATTAAATTTGGCCTGAGATGGCTGATGTTCTTTGTCTCTAAGAAGCAAAACTTCAACCTTAGTATGTAAACAAACTGTAGCCTAACTTGAGTTCATCCTTGTAACAAGCAGCCAAGTTTCAGCCAATTGAAAGTAGCTGGGTTTCAGCCAATTGGAGAGCGTGAATTCATCACACCATGTCCAAATAAGGCAATGTCCTTTTGTTGCCTGACCCATGAATCATTCTTTGCTAAATGAAACTCTGTTACATTTAATTTGCCTAAGGTTTTTATTTTTATTTTAACTGCGGTCCCTTCTTTCAAAAATTAATAATAGTAATAAACAAGTAATTAAATAAAACAACAGCAAAGAGCTTTGAGTTTTGGGGTTTTGTAAAATAATTGCTTATATTATCACATGAGTAATTGAGGGAATCAATAAGTCTAAGTATGATGGGGCCATAAGATAAGATAGAAATGTAACACAAAGCACAAAACACTGTTTTTTAATGATTTTTTTATATCTGTGCTTACTACACTAAAGATAATTGAAGAATATTTACAACATCAGTCATTCTATACTGTAAGCAGTGAGTTGTCTATATTTTAGCTCATGGATGCACTATCTCATTTAATCAGCACAATACTCTAATGAGAAAATATTAATAGTATCACAAGTTATAGGTTAAAAATCTGAGTCCCAAACTGTATATGTAGTTGTAACTATAATGTTTATAAAAATAAGAAATATATTTCCCTCTTTCATCAATCATCCTTAAAATATGGCACTCAGAAGATATTTGTTAAATGGATGAATAAACAAACACATTTTCCCAGAAGACTAATTACAGAGTTTGATTCAGATACGTTTCTGACTTCACAGGGAGCATTTCCAACCAAAGGAAGGCAACTGCTTTTCTTGGTTTAGGCTGCAATTGTATTTAGGCAAAAACTTGATAAAAACAATGCACATATTTTTAAAAAGGGATATTTTCTTTCCACAAAGATTTAAGGGCAAACAGTTGAGTTCAGGGCCTGTCTATATATTTATTAGTTGGAAAAAACACATTCATCTAATTTTTTTTGGTTGTTTTTTATTCAGTCATTCAAATATCCATTAGATATTTATTGAGGGCTTTCTATGAGCCAGACTAATTGAGGCACTGGGGATGCAGGGGTGAATGAAACAATTCTGTAAAGTGACTCACATTCTACATTTCATGTACTCTGACCTTCTAGAGACTTCGTTCAATGTGATTTCATGAATACTGCTTATCTTTTCTGAATCTCATTTTCCTCATTTATAAAATGGAATGAGTGAAATCTCCTTACAAAGCTGCTATACAGATAATATATAAAACATGTCGGAAGCTGGAAATGTCGAAGCAACAATGGCTATTGAATTTTAAAGTTCGCAACTGGCTGCCACAGACGTTTAAAGTTTCTACTAACAGGATTATGATAATATTCAGATTATGAAACAATATGGTCAAGATGACCTTGGAGTCATTGCATTGATATTTTCAGCTGTTTGACCTTGAAAAATTTATTCACCTTATTGACATAAATGTATTCTTCAGTCAAGTGAAAATTTCATTCTAATTTGGGAGGCTGTTATGAAAAGTATTGATAATTTGTGCACATTGCTTCCTCACTAAAGGCTCAAAACTGATATGTATGAGAAGTTACAATCACGTGGAACAACCAGGATTGTCATAGCCTACCAGTGAGAGGAGCATTTAGCACACATACTCTGGAAATATGTTCAGCAACATTTTCTAAAGATTGATATGTACTTTTCTCTCATGGCAAATAAGTTCTACTGTACACATGTCCACCAGGAGACACACACAATCTAGTGTGATTATATCGGGACTATTCATAATGCCCCAAACCTGGAAACTACCTTAATGCCCCTCACTGTTTGAAGAACTATTCACACAGTTGAATGCAATTCAGAAACATGAATGAAAGGTTTACAGCACACGATAAAATCAATAGATCTCAAAAAATATGTTGAGTGAAAGAGGCCAGACTTAAAAGAGTACATATTCTATAATACTAAAGGATCAATAGTCTACCCCAAAATATTCCTCTTTGGCAGAAGGATTATTTGAACTAAAAGAAGTTAAAAAAAAGCAGGTGCAAGAAGAATATTCCGGCTTTCTTCTTTTACTCTATAAAAGCAGAAGATAAAACCCACATGGGGAAGATATCCACCTTATATCAGGACAAAAGGAATATTTGTATCACCAAGAATGAAAATTAAAAGCCTAGAGAAATCTGCACAAACAAACCTTGTTAAAGTAATCCTTAGATTCCTAGTTACCTCACTCAATTAACTACCCTAGCCCCAGGACTTTTGCCTTGTCAAATTTTTACAATGTACTATGATTTGGCCAACTCACCATGTAAGTGTTTGACTCTAATTGCTTCTTTGGGTCTTTATCTCTTTACAAGGGCCCTTAAGTTACATAAAACATTAAATAATTATGTAATGTTTTTCTCTTGCTAATCTGCCTATATCAATTTAATTCAGAGCCTTGACTGAAAACCCTAGGAAGGTAACGGTAAAATTTTCCCTCCCCATGTAATGCTGCTGACAATCTAAAAAACCAGGTAAAATTAATTTGTTTTTTTTAGAAATCAGTACAGTGGTTATCCTTAATGGGTCCAACACATACTCATTGGAAGGAAACATGAAGGGGGCTTTTTTGGTTCTGGATGTGTTTTTCCTTTATTTGGGTTTTAGTTAAGGAAGTTTGTTCATGTTTATGAAAATTTAGAGAGTTATCCAACTGTTTACTTTCTGCAAGTATATTTTACTTTAATAAAAAGTTGAAATTAATGTGTGCTTATAATGTCAGTTTTTATTATTGAATATTAAGGAAATAGAACATACACACACTCTACAGTTTTAGAAATTGTTATATTTATTGATTTATTTTTTACTCTAGCTAAAGTTCAGACCTGAGAGACACACTCTTCATATATTAAAGTTTTCTTTGGCCTAGTTTTCCAGGCAAATTTCTAACAAGATTTGTCTGTGTTCCAAAAGAGAATGTCACAAGATATCTCAAAACAAGATGCCGTTGCTTTACATGGCTATGAATACTAAGTGACTCTAATACAACTAAACTTTCAAAAAGTACATGAGAGAATCAGTCATGAACTAAGCAATAGTGTTTTTTTTTAATTGTTTGTGTTGTCATTTTGCCGAAGAGCAAACAAAAAATCACTCATCGCACTGTGAAGTTGCTACATTTGTAATATTTATTTATGGCCAGTGGTATTGACAGTTCCTATGGAGGGTTTGGTGCATAAGAGAACTGAGTAATTTTCCATGCTATATTTTAGGGTGTTCAATTCTGTCACTCATAATTTGAGTCAAAACTGCATTGCTGAAAATTATGAATATCAGAGGGAACAGAAAGAAACAGAAAAGAAAAAAAAAGAAGAAAGGAAAAAAGAAAAGACGGAAGGAAAACAGGTAAGTAGACCGATGGCTGGGAGTCTCTGAAATAGTGCATATTAAATGACAACAAAAATATTTTTGAGTTTTAACTATAATAATAATAATAATAACACCCTTACTACCAAATTTAAAGAAATATTGTGGTGAATAAATTCAATAATATATTGAAATTAGTCTTCAGTTTTTAACATTGTATCTTCCTTTAATGATAAATGTATTATTGCTACTGTATGTCAGACATTGTGGAATAAAAACATGAGTGAGAAATGGCGACTGACCTGAATTCTAGTCTAATGCAAGAGACTGAGATGTATAATTACACTTTCAATGTCTTTACACGTCTAAGAAAAAACAGGAGTTTCGAAAAGAGAATTATTGGACCCTTTCAGGCAGGACATTCTCACCCGTGTGTGAAGGTAGCTGTAAAACAACAATTAACCAAAAGGTTTAAGAACACGCCAGAGCACTTGATACTACTACCTGTTAGGCACCGACCTTACAAACACAAAAATATATGTGGTGGATATTACCTCCTTCCTATTTATTGATGAGGAAATTAAAGCTTAAAGAGAGGCTAAATATCTCCTGTATATTGCACAATTTCCAATCAAACCCAGACTGTTGTATTTCGACCTGTATACTCTTATTTTGGTCAAAAGAAATCTATTACCCTGGAGGAAACAAAAATGTAGGGATATAATGGGAGAATAATAATTCAAGTGGAACAGATGAATGCCCCAATATGGGTAATTTTGTATAAAACAAATATGTTAAAACTCTACAATCCATGAGCATGGAATATTTTTTCATTTATTTGTGCCACCTTTCATTTCTTTGAGTAATGATTTGTAGTTTTCATTGTAAATGACTTTCACTTCTCTGATTAGGAAGATACCAAGGTATTTCTTTTCTTTTTTTTTTTTTTGCTATTGTAAATAGGATTGAGCTTTTAATTTAGTTCTTTGTCTGTTTGTTGTCGGTGTATAAAAATACAACTATCTTTTGCACATTGATTTCTGTACCTTGAGACTTTGCCCGTCATTTATCGGTGCAAGGGGATTTTTGACAGATTCCCTTGGGGTTTCAAGGTGTTTAAAGGTTTTCTTTCTTTTCTTTTCTTTTCTTTTCTTTTTTTTTTTTTTGTTTGATTAGAAGTCTCATTTTGTCACCCAGGCTGGAGGGCAGTGGCATGATCCTAGCCACCGCAGCCTCAACCTGCTGGGCTCCAGCAATCCTTCGGCCTCAGCCTTACAAGTAGCCAGAACTACAGGCGAGCGCTGCCACACCCAGCTAATTTTTGATTTATTGTAGAGAAAAGGTCTCGCCAAGTTGCCCGGGTGGGTTTCGAACCTGCAGGCTCAGGCAATCCTCTTACCTCAGCCTCCCAAAATGCTGGGATTACAGACTGAGCCACCGAGCCCGGCCAGTGTTTAAAGGTTTTCATATAGTCTGCACAGAGGGATAACGTAACATCCTCTTGTCCTATTTAGATACCTCTGATTTGCTTCTCTTGCCTAACTGCTCTAGCTAAGACTTCCGATATCATGTTGAATAAGAGGGGCGAGAGGGGGCACCCCTGTCTTGTTCCCATTTTAAAGGGAAATGCTAAAAACGGTAAAGAGAGCAGGGAGACAACACACAGAATGGGGGGAAAATGCTCCTTAAGTGTATACCTGACAAAGGCCTAACATCCAGGGTTGACCCTGTGGACCTCATTTTAACTTAATTACCCTTCAAAGACCCTCTCTTCAACAATCATAGTCTGAGCCACTGGGGATTAGGATTTTCACAGATGAATTTTGAGTATACACAATTCAACCTCTAATAGTAAGGAAAAGATAAAAGATGCAGTCCAGAAGGAAATTGTGTCCCTAAGGTTAATGCAACCAAAGAAAGATTGGTGTGATCTGAGAACTACAATTTCATGATGAGTGTGTATTGTCTTGAAAAGGGGCTAAAGAGGGAGGATAGCCCTGTCATCAGGACATTTCTAAGATATTACAACAAATTTGGGTTTTATCTTTCAATTTTTTTCTGAGGAAAGCTATGAATAGCTTTGATGAGGAAACGTTGCATACTAGTGTTACTTTGTAAGAGATTATCCTGGTAGCATTGCAGAGGATATATTGGAAAGAGAGAAAAATAAGAAAATCGGAGGAATAAAGACAATATTGTAACATAGCACAGGTCAGAAAAAAGGGCCCTCACTAAATAAATGGTAAGGAAGAGAGATGAAATAAATGTGACAGCAGTTAAAGAAGACATATCTACGGTCCTTCACAATAGATTCAACTCAGGCAATGAAGGGGAAGGAGTGAAGTGTCTATGTTTCTATTCTTTCATTTCTCTGGGATAGTTTTTTGTAAGTTTTATCTTTTAACTGTTTTTTCCGATGGTAGACATTTAAAACTGTCAGCTACGTAAAGAAGGGATTTGAGATGTGAGACACATATTATTTGCTTAGTAAATTTCAGAATCCCCTCCCCCAAAAGATGACATTGGCAGATTTGGGAATCAAATATAAAACTCAATACTTTATTATATTTCATTTTTTCAAGCAAAGAAAATTGATTATCAGTGTCGACTTTTAATTTCCCTTTCCATGAGCTCATTATAGCTCTATTAGTTCTGATTCTCACAGGTTGGCAGATAAAATACAGCATACCCAGTTAAAGTGAACTTTAGATAAATCTCAGATATAGTTTGCTATAAGTATATCCCAAACATTGAATGTGACACATTTATGCAAAAATATTTTTGTTGGCTGGAAACTGAAATTTAACTTAGTGTTCTGCCTTTTTATTTAGTGAATCCAACAACATCACCTTTCTTTCCAGTCACCTTAGCCAAAACTAGTTGCAGAAGTATTTCTCCAACTATTAACAGAGAATAGCTAATTTGGACCTGATCTGATAAAAAAATTACTGATGATAGCTAGAAAGCTTTGTTAAAATATACAATAAAATTTCTTTGAATGCATCAAAGAGTCAACAAGGTAATAATTATTAACTAGATCAGTGTCACTATAAGCAGAGGTCCAGGGATGCAGGGTAAACCTTTAGGATTGTTCTTCCCCTGGGAACATATGCCAGTTTTCAGTTTTCAGGAGAAGGTTCTGAGACGCTGAGCACAACTTTCAACAGCTACAAAGGACTGAGAGAACTCCTATTGCAGTCCAGTACCTTCTGGAGTGTCAAGTTGAATAAAGTTTATTTGGGGAGGAAAGCGTAGAAAACTTAATGACTTTCACAGAAGCAAATATAAATCCTCTTTGGAGAATGATAGCTCAATCCCAGGTACCAAATAATTTCTATAAACGATTTTTAAAATAACTATTTGTATACATGAAAAAAGAGAGACACACGAGAGAAAAATGAACAAACCTACACATAATCTAGTTATTGCAGATATCAATCACAGATGCAAAAATAATTGTTTCCTATGTTCAAGGTAGAAGAAATAAGTATTTAAAAATATAGAACAGAATATGAGCCTATATAATCCAAAATCCTAACAAATCCTACAGACAGTCACTACAGAGTATGAATATGCAATTAATGCATTCATTTATTGTATCATTATATTCTTGCACTGAATTGTTGAATTTGGTATGTAAGACATGGTGTAATTAAATCATTCTCTATTTTCTGACATTTTAAAATCTTAAATAATTGAGTCACTTGGAATTTTTAATGTTAGAAGAATTTGGAACACCATATAATAAATATAATACAAATAAAATATAAACCGAATACTTCTGAACAATGGAGTTGTTCCTGTGACATTAAACATGTAAATTACTGGAACCGATATAAAAAGTTAACATGGAAATTTTTTGTGGCTTATAAAAATACTTATCAAGATGCAAATATATTTGGTAAGTGTTGAAACATGATGAGTATTTGAAGAAAAACTCTAATAGAACAATAGTTTACATTTAAAAACAATGAAAAATGAATAAATATTTTATTAAGTTTGATGAGGGCAAGCTTTCTATACATATTATTAAAATCCATAAATATTAAGAAAAATAAGTTAAATTTGACTGCATATAAGTTAAAAACATGTCTATAGCACAAAATAGTGTAATTTTAAAAAAAGAAAAAGTAACACATACAAAGCAGAATTAGTGGTCTTACTAAAAACTTCTAGTTCAATAATGAAAAAGAAAATAGCTTAGTAGAAGGTAAAGCAAAACTTGTGATAATAATATTCACAAATAAAATAGTTCAATTTGTCAATTAAACCATAGCAAGGCCGGGCATGGTGGCAAAGCCTGTAATCCCAGCACTTTGGGAGGCCAAGGCGAGCAGATGGCCTTAGCCCAGGAGTTTGAGACCAGCCTGAGCAACTTGGTGATACTTCGTCTCTCCAATAAATCACAAAAACCAGCCGGGCTTGATGGTGCACGCCTGTAGTTCCAGCTACTTGAAAGGCTGAGGTGGAAGGATTACTTAAACCCAGCAGGTCAGGGCTGAGGTTGCTGTGATCATGCCACTTCACTCTAGCCTGGGCGGCAAGAGTGAGACTCCAAACTAAAAAAAAAAAAAGGTAAGATATTCATGTTTATCGAGTCAAAAGCATAAAGACACTACAAACAATGCAGTATCAAGTTTTTCAGGTGATGCTGTCAAACACATTTATAAAAATTTACTGGGCTATCACTATCATTTGTATCAGGAATTCTACTTTATTGTAAAGACAACATTACAGAAATGAAATGCATATATTCTTTATCATAGAAAAATTGAGACTTGATCAATGCCTATTAATAAGGGAATCTGAGTAAATTGTTGTATGCACATATGAACTAAGTAAGATGATAAGAACTGGTTTCCACCATTATGGCAATGTTGTCTTCAACATGGTAAGTATTATGTTCCCCTTAAAATGGCAAAAATGATGTAGATAACTAAAATAACACAGAGTCAAATAAATAGTTGAAGAATATGGTTCCTTAATGCTTTTCATGTTCACCAGCACACATACTCTTTTTATCAAAACTGAAACTCACTTTTATCCCTACTCAATCCCTGAGGGATTGAGATGATGCACTTCATACACTAGTTACCCAATGGGGAAAAAGTAGTCTGCTTCTGCGTGAGCAATATATCATCTGTAGTCTCTATATGTTTTTTAAAAAATATATAATCTACAATATATTTTAACATTTTTAATTTAAGCGCTTCTTTTAAACATGAGAACTCACAGGAACAAAAGAGAAGCAGATAAAAGATAATTCAAAGTTAGCAGATGAGGAATTTAAAATAACTAGAAAAATAAACTTACTTTTGCTGAAGCAGTAATAAAACTAACAGCTGAATTCTCAAAAGTATAGCAGACACAATGGAATGACATCTTTAGGGACTGAAAGTAAAGACTGCCAATGTACAATTCTATTTTCAGTGAAAATATGCTATGAGAATAAATGAAAAATTAGTCCTGGGAAGGGCAAATTGCCATATAATGAGCTAAATTTAAAAAAAATAAATAACAATTATACATGCTGAAAAAGTTAAAAAAAATAACATTCAAGGCCCTAGAGAACAATCAAAGGTAAGCAGACATTAGCAAATAGATGTGGTTGAAAAGAAATTAGATGTGTCCATATTTATTGTTTTCCTCTGAGGGCACTTCTCAGTTTGCACAGGCCACATGAGAGAGCAAGGCTTGATGAAAAGTGAAAGTCTTAGGAAGTTTAAAATAGACTTTGAATATGCCAGAGCAGTTGGAAGTTGAGGGGAAAATTCCAGACAGGAGAAGTCACAGAAAGAAACCCAAGAGCTATGAGTCCTTAAGTTTTTACTGACTCTTACATTGTGCATGCATAGTATGTTCAAGGACCCCATAGAACATAGCAGATGGAAGATGAAGATTTATGAAGCTACAGAATGCTGGATATATCTGTAGTGTAACTTCCTTAATCAGATTAGGTTAGAAGGGCTTGGGAAAACCTTTGGGCTTGTCATTGACTCAACACTGCCAGAGTTTTCCAATAAGCCCAGGAAAAAAGGCTGCATTCTAATATTAAAACCAAAACTAAAATAAACCTACTTCGTTGAAGGCAACGATCAATATTGCAAAAGAACAAGATAATTTGCCTGTTCTGTAACTTCCTTTCAGAACAAAAACTAACACCTTACAAAAAAATTCAACATAATTTAACAATGTTCAATATTCAGTCAAATTATGGAAAATGAAGAAGAAAAAAGTCAATAGAAGTAGGTGCACTCTTGATCTATGTGCTGTAATTATCACACAAGGACTTTAAATCAAAGATCATAAATATATTAGATAATTTATGAGGGAATAAGAGGTGAATGGGACAGTTGAATACTCAGGGAATTGCAACAGAGAGGGGGAAACTGTATAATAGGACCAAAGAAAAATATCCAAAAAGAATAGAGTATCTAAATTTAAAAAAAGATAGATTTAATAAATGAAACATTACAAAATAAATTGTCAGTGAAAATGAAAATAGATCAATAAAAACCAACCTATAAGGAGAAAAACTATGTTAAAAAGTTAACAACATCTCAGTGAGCTATCGAAAAGCTTCAAGCAATTTAATGTACATGTGATTATAAATCTAGAAAAATAAAAGCTCTGTGTGGTGGAAATTTATGAAGAAATGCAACTAAAGATTTCCCAAATGTGTTGAGAAACATAGGCTCACAAATCTAAAAATCTCAGCAAGTGGAAAAAAAAAAGAAAGAGAAAGATGGTTTTCATGATCGTGTTATTTCTCTCCAGCACATCTTATCTAAAAGAAATTGTATGTGTGCTTAGGTTAGAGTAGTCAGAGAGGAGGTTAGGGAGTAAGATGTCTACACAATCTCGTTCATAAAAAATGTCCTCCTAGATTGCCTGCTTTTATATCTCTGCCTTTGGCATATCCTCTTTTCGCTGCCCTGTACACTTTGTGAGCCTGTTTTCACATTTATAAGATGGCATTGTTTTATACTGTAATGTTATTACACATAACTAATTTAAAAGAGTGTCTGGGAAATAGTAAGCACTCAACAATAGTCATATATTATTGTAATTTGTTTTATTAATATAAATTGCTTAAGTCCACCTGAGCAGTTGTTGATTTGCTGATATTAACTATATAAACTTTAATAAACTATCTAATCTATATTAGTTGAAACAGTTTATAAAGCTTTGTTCATTGTTTTGTTTGATTGCAGAATGAAGCCAAATTGAGAACCAATATAACATTACTGTTATGCGGGAATTTATATTCAAAAAGCCCGTCATTTAAATTTGGCAAAAATCTATAATGATACTGCAACAAATATTATTTACGTTTACTTTTTAAAACTGCTCTAATCAATTTGATAAAAAACTATCATGAGGTATATATCGTTTCCGTGACTGGCTTATAATGGAGTGTGACCTTTTAATCCAGCAGTAATTATAAAAGGCAAAAACTTGTTCCTCAGAGAGGTGTGTTGTTGGAAGAAACCTTATGTGGTATGAAAAAAACAAATGCATAACAGTAGAAGTGTTGATATACTGATTACATATCTTCTCAAGTTAGCTTGATTGAATTAACTGAAAACACCATAGTTGGATATTTTTGCAATCTGTTTTTGGAGTGACACAAGAAGAAAATAAATACTATAAATTCTTCTGATTTCTTTCTTTTTTTTTTTTTGAGTCAGTCTCATTCTGTCACCCAGGCTGGAGTGCAGTGGCACACTCACAGCCACCCCAGCATCGAACTGCTGGGCTCCGGTTGTCTTTCCACCTCAGCCTTCCAAGTAGCTGGAACTACAGTCACACGCTACCACTCCTGGCTAATTTTTTTGATTTATTGTAGAGATGATGTCTTGCCAAGTTGCTCAGGCTGGTCTCAAACCCTCGGGCTCAGGCAATCCTCTCACCTTGGCCTCCCAAAGTTCTGGGATTACAGACTTGAGCCACCATGCCCGGCCAATTCTGCTAATTTCTTAAGGACTAAACCCACATCTCAATTGGATAGAGCATGAGCATGCATAAAAAATATGTGAAATATTTAAAATGGTATAAAAGGTACTGGGTATATTTTTAATAAAAAGTGAATATTTTAAACTATTTTTACAAGGTTTCTGAAACTTTATAGAGACCATTCACAAGTTTCTGAAATTTTATAGGAGCTTTATAGATAAAATTCTAAAACTTTTCCTAATACAGAAATTTTCATTGGGAAAGTGACAATAATGCGAAGTGTTTTTGTTCATGTAAATGCAGACTGTGTTTGGTGGAATGCAATTGATCACTGCTCTGTAGATATTTGCTAGTTTGGCATCTCATTGTAAATTCATTTCAACATTCCTGATTGTCTATAAATGACTAGTTTTTAAACTCTTTTTTGAACCCATTGTAGCATCTTACTGTATCTCACTTTTAAAAAGCAAATAAAATCATTGACACATACCTATTTTATTTTTGTATGACAATCATCATTTACCTTTTAAAAACATCTTCTTTAACAGTCTGGATTTCTATTCGGCCACTTTCTGTGTTACTTCGTGACCTAATTAATTAATAATTTATCTCAAGTTCCTTATCTACAATACCTGTATTAAAACGCATCTCTCACAGAGTTGAAATGCAGTTTAAATTAGATAGCTATATAAAATAATTATCAGAGTGCTTGTTACCTGCATGACAACTAAACTTAGTTTTCTTTTTTTCCTTTGTATAACATTTCTTGAGACTTCAAAGATGTTCAATATATAGTTATATTTTAATTGACAATGAAGTAAAATTTAAAAAGTTGAGATTTTAAAGTAAATGAGTGCAGGTAAAAGGTAGAACGAGTGATTCATAAAGATTCTGAATAACCTATTAGGTATTTTAGAGGTCAAGTCCACCAATGATGCTAACTCTTTCCAGCCTCAGTTCACAAATACAGCTATGTAGTTTATTCCTATCCCAAATAAAAATAAACCAGAAAGTATGATTTGTACTCAATTTCTTTTCCTTTTTTTGGCAATGATAGACTATATTTCTGTGTCGATATTGTTACTTTCAATGTCTCATCGTTGTTGTTTTTCCAGATATCATTAACAAATTGAATAATATGAAGTGATATAAACCAGAGAATATTAAGCATATGTAGACATACAACTGGAAAAACCCGAATAACACGCAAACACTTTTAGAACATTAATGGAAAAAAAAAACTGTCACTTTAGGTTTATAGCAAAGCGTCTAGCCATTTAAAAAATTACAAATGCCAGAGGTGGAAAAATCTTTTCTGAGGAGTTACTTGTGCCGTTGTTGTGAATCTTTAATTCAAACTTTTGTAATTTTTTCCCAGACATTAATATAGTGTGCTAGAATTATGTGACCATTTATCTGGAAAATGAAAACTATCAAAATATACGTAGAACAAGCTTTTGTTGCAAACATACCTGGCCTAGACATAGATGGATACATACACCAGTGTATTAGCTAGAGATGCTACCAGTCTCTTGGCAAGGGGGGGGATACAAACCAATGATTGTAGCATAGTATGATGACAACAGCAGAGAAATCTAAAATCTGAAGAGTAGAGAGAGGAGTTGATCTTCTAAAGATAGAAAATGCTTTGAGGAAGAGTTAAGCCAGAGAGCGCTGAAGACCGAAAAAAAAATTACTTGTTTCAAAATATTTTCCTTTTTCTTATTTGAAAGGTAAATGTAGTCGCCTCTGGGCCATCATTTTAGAATGAGAAATATTTATCAGACTTTATTCCCAAATATCTTGGGAATTATTTATTGTGGGATGGGCAAACACCAACATAAGAATATTACAAAAGTATTTCAAAGCAGTTTCAATCCCAAAACAAAGTCACCAAAAGAACAACAGCAACAACAACAAAAGACTATTAAGAAAGCACCATTCTTTAAATTCTGATAGTTATCTTTCTAATAACGAATGTATTTTTTTAGAGTGGTTTTGGGTTTACAGAAAAACCGAGTGGAGAGTACCCCTGTTTACATACAATTTTAATCTGTGTGAATCTCCTGCACCAGAACCTACATGGACACATTATTGTCACCCAAATCCATTATTTACATTAAGGTTAACACTTACTATTGTACATTCTGTGAGTTTTGACAGAGGCATAATGTGTATTTACCTCCTACAGAGGTAACTGCCCTGAAAATTTTCCGTGCTCTGCATATCCACCCTTTTCTCTCCCCAACCCCTGGCGATCATTGATCTTTTTAATGTTCCCACAGTTATGTCTTATTCACAATGTCACATAGTTAAAATCATTGTTCAGCAGTCTTTTAGACTCACTTTTTCATTCAGTAGTATGCATTTGAGTATTCTTCATGGTTTTCATGGCTGGCTGATTCATTTCTTGTTGGAACTGAATAATATTCCATTGTCTAAATGTACCACAGTGTATCCATTTACTTACTAAAGGACATTGGTTTCTTCCAAGTTATGCAATGATGATTGAAGTTGCTATAATAATTGATGCATAGGTTTCTATGGAGAATAGATTTTCTTCAGTTGGGTTAATACTAAAGAGTGAAATTCTGTGCCTTTGGGGAAAGAGTATGCTTAGCTTTACAAGGAACTATCAAACTATCTCTCAAAGTGGTTGTACCATTTTGATTCTTCACCAGCAGTGAATGAGAGTTTCTGCCACGCTTCATCCTCATCAGCACTTAGAGTTGCCAGTATTTTTGGATTTTGGCCATTCTAATAGGTGTGAAAAGTTTTTGCATTGCTGTTTTAATTTGCAATTCCCTAATGGCATGATTTTGAACATCTCTTCATGTGCTTACCTGCCATTTGTACCTCAGCTTTATTAAGGTGTCTGTTCATCTGTTCAGGTCTTTTGCACAATGTTTAAAATTTGGTTTGTTCATGTTTTACCACTGAGTTTTTTTTTTTTTTTGAGTTGGAGTCTCACTCTGTCGCCCAGACTGGAGTGCAGTGGCCGCTCCCGCCCACCGCAGCCTGGACCTGCTGGGCTCCGGGGTTCCTTCCACCTCAGCCTTCCAAGTAGCTGGAACTACAGGCACGCACTACCACGCCCAGATAGTTTTTGATTTATTGTAGAGATGAGGTCTCGCCAAGTTGCCCAGGCATGTCTCGAACTCACGGGCTCAGGCAATCCACTCACCTCAGCCTCCCAAAGCGTGGGATTACAGGCTGAGCCACCGAGCCCGGCTTTAAAATTCTTTTAAAAAGAAAGAAAAAAAGAAAGCACTTTCATTTTGGGTTGTGAGAATTTGAATCAGAAGTTTGTCAATTATATAATGGAGGACAACACAACAGGGT
>CAUYQG010046010.1:0-20540 GCA_963574415.1 Tarsius wallacei
AAAAATTAGCCGGGTGTGGTAGCGCGCACCTGTACTTCCAGCTACTTGGAAGGCTGAGGTGGAAGGATCGCCAGAGCCCAGCAGGTCGAGGCTGCGGTGGCTGGGAGCGGCCACTGCACTCCAGTCTGGGCGACAGAGTGACACTCCAACTCAAAAATAAATAAATAAATAAATAAAAAATAAAGTGAATGGCTACAGACTTTATTTTTAAATCTAGATATACCAGTATTGATTAGCAGGGTTGACCAAGAAGCTAGGAGGGTACATACATCCTTCCTCCCACACTACTACAGATTCACTATTGAATCAAATAAAAACAATCCTCTAAGAATAAAAAGATTCATTCTTCACTCAAGGATATCAGAGTAGCTCTCATCTCTCTAAACAAACCCAAGGTGAATGTTTTCATCTAAATCATTAGGACTGTGTCACAATAAAACCTACATTGTGGTCTCCAAGTCATTTGATACTCTTCTAAAGTCTTAACAAAACTATCCAAAGAAAAATTATTGACATTTCCAGTGAGCTATAGTAAAGTTCTTATTTTTTGAGATATTTGACAAAATTTTAAAAAAGAATTGTTTTTCCCTCACACCTGCACACATTTTAAGATATTTCCAACTTTTCTAAAAAGCAATTTTCTCTGCAACTCTCCCAGACTTCATACACATATTCTTTTATTCATAGCAGATGGAGGAAATTAGAGTAACATATTTGTTCTAAAATCATTAGTGCTGCATCAGCACTTCCAATCTAAATGGCATTTCAAGGGGTTATTGTTACAAGGAGCAAGAGTTTGCCCTAGGCAGAAAGAGATATAAAAACAACTTGAAAAATGACCCCTTTTTTTTGGCAATTAGCTTTTGCATCTTAATTTTTTTTAACATTTTACTTGTACGTAAGTACAAATCAAAGGAAGAAAAGAGTGCTTCAATTCAGTAATGGGTCATACTTTGCTCACTGGTCAGTCTTTTAATTAATCACTATAGCTGCTTCTTAAAAACAGTGTTCTTAAAACTTATAGTCAACTACTTGGTGTCTGGAAGACTGGGAATATATTCTTACCTCTCAGTTATCAGCCTGCACGTTAGTCTCACGAAATGCCTAAATTAAACTATTTAGGTGGTGAGCTGCAGATGACTGCCACTCTGAGAGCGAAGCATCCCTAGCTCAAGAATGAACCAATACATGAGTGTTTCTTCAGCACATATTATATTTAAGTCTACTGTGGATTTTTTTTTTAACGTTTAAGATACTACACACCTGGAAAAATGCAATCTTGTAAACATAATAGCAGCCACAGAGAATGATACAAGACAGCAACAATCATAGTTTATATTTCTACAGTGCATTACAATTTTCAGACTACTTTCATGACACTTTTCTTATTTTATCCTCATGGTAAATCTATAATAGATGCAGGATAAAAGAGAGAGGAGACATAAACATAGAACTTCAGAGATGAAAATGACATTAAAGACATCAATAACCTTCTTTACAGATAAGAAAATGGAGACCAAAGAGAAATAAGGACCCTCACCTTGTTTCAGAACCAGGCAAGCAAGGCTAATAAAGTAAAGGCTCATCATCACAAGTTATGGAAAGGAGTTACAAAAATAAGAAAGAGAGAGATGATGGGAATAAAGGATGCTAATTCTGATTTAATGTATATATTTTTTCCAAGCAATTTTATTGACTTTGAGCTTGAAATTAAATGTTGATCTCTAGGGAACACTTGTCTATGGTGGTTTTATGTCATTATCAGATCCCTTAGAGAAAAAAAATTTGAAATTCATAGTTTCCAGTAAATATGTTCAAAACCTTTGAAGTACATGTTTATGTAGGTGTAAATGGTATATTTATGTATACACAAACGCCTGAAAACACTAATTATTCAAAGGAGTCTAAACATTCTATAGCTCAATTAAGAAGCTACTCATGCATTTCATACACCAACCCTCTACTCACCTCCCCATTAAGTCCTAGCTGATTCTCATAATATTGTGACCTATTTATTATGCAATATAGTTTGAAAACAATCCTTGCTTCAAACAAGAATATATTGGAACTCTATATTTTCTTTTTTTCTTTTTTGTGTAGGGGTCTCACTCTGTTGTCCAGGCTGGAGTATAGTGACAAGATCACAGATCACTGCAGCCTCAAACTCCTGGGTTCAAGGGATTCTCCCACCTCAGTCTCCTTAGTAGCTGGGACTAGAGGTGCATGCCACCATTCCTAGCTTATTTTTTTATTTTTCGTAGAGATGAGGTCTCACTATGTTGCCCAGGGTGGTCTCGAATTCCTAGACTCAAGCAATTCTCCTCCATTGGCCTCCCAAAGTGCTAGCATTACGGGCATGAGTCACTTTCCCCAACCAGAACTACATATTTTCTGCTACAGCATTATAAAAAATATATATTTCAAACAACACAAAGGCCATTGTCCAAGTATTTCCATTCAACAGACAATAGTTATTTTCCTTGACTCAGTCTACAATATTTTCAATATCTGCATCTAGGATATCATAATTATGAGACAGCATTATAGGAAGAAACAAAAGTAAAGACATTAAAAGTGGAATGATTATTTTTTAAAGTATATAAATTTAATAAAGTTTTATTCATCAAACATGTATTACTCAATTAATATATATTCAATTGTATGTTAGGTTAATTCTCATTCTACCAGTCTAAGAGCTCTTAGTCTACTATGGAAACAGACATGTAAACAAATAAATTTTAATGTCCTGTGGCAAATATTAAATTTTTAAAAAGTAGCAAACAGAAGGGGTTAATGACCTCTGTGTCAATTTGAGTCCTTCAAGAAACAGAGGCCAAGATGGGATTTCATGTGCAAGAAATGTATGTGAGAGAACCCCTTATGATACATAAAGATGGAGGGAGCTGGAGTAGTTGGGTAAAGGCTTCAGACCTCAGTGCAGGTTTGTCTTTGTAAAAGGAGAGAGAAAGAGGAAAGTAATAATTAAGTAGAAAGGGGCTTAGATTACAGCAAAAGTCTAAGACAGTCTTGGCCAGGCTGATGAGGAATGACAAAGCAAAAGTTGCCGATTAGAAAAATCTCTCCCAGGGCAAGAAGGGGCTGGCATTAATAAGAATGATTATTTTAAAAAGAAAAAAATTACAGTGGTGTTGAAAGGTCCTATCAGGGTTAGAGGACAAATCTCTGTAAGAGAGAACATTTAATTTATTGTCAGAATGCACAGTAACTAACTCGACATTTTAAAACTGCATTTTGCTACCTTTTAAACATCTGGGAATAAAAGAATGTAAGACATCATGTCTGATACACCATGGAAAGTTTTATGATTATCCTCAAAAAGAAAGAACAAATATCTCTCTTCCCATTCTGGATCCGCACAATACATTCTTGCATCCCGTTTGCTCTGATTCATTTACATTTTTGCTGAATTCTGTTTTTGTCCATTTTCATCATTCAGAAGATTTTTTAAAATTCAAGAACAACAAAAAGCCATCAAAAGATGCTTTCAGATGAAATAGCAAAGAGAATAAGGACATGAATTAGTGAAGCAACTTTCAAGTTATATGATTGTGACAGTTACATCTTTTCTCATCCTATTCGAGTATTAATTGCACTACTGAAATTAGACATCCAGCCTGCTCCATGCAGACAGGGGCCCAAGGCAGGAGCAAACTCTTTGAATAACAACACTGCCTTCTGATTCTTTCCACATGGCTGTATTTTTGACATTTCCCTCAATATTCTACCTAGTTGCAGTATGACTATGACAAAAGATTTCTGTTGGCATGACTGGCACCTCTGTGGTAAGTGGCAGGGAATGGAGATGGGCAACAAGTCCCCTTAGTGGCTCGAAAAAGCCCACAGGCATCCTGCAAACCTTTTGCATACAGGCTTTAAGTAAAGGGTGTGAAAAATGGAAACCGTGATGACAATTTTAATCACCTGACAGACAATTCTCTGATCTCCTATAACTTTATAATGGCAAAGCCACTGACATATGAGACTGGCAGGCATATAGTCTCTCTCTGCCTCTAACATGCTTCAAATGTTTATTTGAGGCGTTTATACATGGATAGAGATGACCTTAACACAGTATTTATTTAACCTGTCCAAGGACAAATTATAAATGACTAAATCTGACTAGATGGAATTTTCCTGGTTATTTTTAATCTCTAGACTCAAATCATCTCCCTGGGCTCCAGAACTTTCTCCCAGGAGATGTCAGGTGTCAGTAATCAGAGTTAGCCCATCTGTAGTCAGTGCAGCCAAAAGTTCTGCCTACAAGGTAGCAATTAGAGTCAAGTCTCTCCTGGAAGTGCCAATTATTGCTCTGTCTTCCTTTTTGAATGTCTCCTTAGTATAAGAATGACATATCATTTTTATCCTATCTTATTAGAAAATATTATTAAAATACCACTCATAGTTGGCAAGAGTGCAGGGAGAGAAGTATTCCCAAAGATGCTGATGGGAATGTAAACTGGAATAATCCTTCTAGAAAACAATCTGACAATACATATCATGATGTTTTTATCCTGCTGATATTATTTTGGGTATACTGTTCCATATTTTCAAACAATCTTCAAAAACCGGACTTTTTCATGTCTGTATGGTATTTTTATATGACTATACTATAGTTTTCCATTGTTTCCACATTTGTCAGCATTTTAGTTGTTTCCAGTTTGGGGTATACAAATAATGCTCTAGAGAATGTCTTCATAAGTACATATTTAGCCAGGTATGGTGGCTCACACCTGTAATTCCAGCACTTTGGGAGGCAGAGGCGAGAGAATTGTCTGAGCCCAGGGGTTCGAGACCAGCCTGGGCAACTTGGCGAGACCTCATCTCTACAATAAATCAAAAATTTAGCCAAGTGTGGTGGTGCACGCCTGTAGTTACAGCTACTTGGAAGGCTGAGGTGGAAGGATCACCTAAGCCCAGCAGGTCCAGGCTACAGTGGCCCTAAGTGTGCCACTGCACTCCAACCTAGGTGACAGAGAGATTCCAACTAACAAAAAAAGTATATATTTAATTCACATTGTGTCTATTCCTTAGGATAAATACCTAGAAATGAAAATTCAGGAGTTGGCAAGGCTTACATTCAAGTTTAACGTTATCTCAGTAATTAAGGAATTGGCATCAGCAAACCAATTCTTAACTAGAACTCTAGTAGATCATGATTTACTATGAGAAACGTGGTGGTGAAACTAACTCTGCTTATTTATACAGTCTTATTAATAGGTAGCTCCCCAGAAGAAACCAAGTCAGATAGCATGTATGATCGAGTAACCACTGACACACACAAAAAGGAAAACAGGTCCTACCAAAAAGACATTCATTTCAAGTAAAAGCAGCAGCCTGTTGACTTGTCTTCTGCCTTAGAGCAAAGATCCCTTCCCAAGTTCATTGAAGTGTGAGACTTAGGGACACGTTCTTACCACCACTGGTTTGCATGAATTTACCTGTCTTTGAGATGTGAAAAACAAATTGAGTTTATTGAACTAAAAAAGCCAGAATGTAGAGAAACTGTGTTCTGTAGTTGCCAAACCTTTTGCCTCCCTGGTGGTTGTCTAGAGGCTGTCAGGCTGTTCTAAAGGAAAACATGATTGGCCTTTAAGATTCCAGAGTTGGCTGGGCCCAGTGACTCAATCCTGTAATCCCAGCACTTTGGGAGGCCAAGGTGAGGGAACTGCCTGAGCCCACAGGTTTGAGAACAGCCTGAGCAACTTGGCAAGACCTCATCTCTACAATAAATCAAAGAGTTAGCAGGGCGTCATAGTGTGCCCTGTAGTTCCGGCTACTTGGAAAGCTGAGGCAGAAGGATCACCTGAGCCCAGCAGGTCGACGCTGGGGTGGCCGTAAACATGCCACTGCACCCCAGTCTGAGCAACAGAGTGAGACTCCAACTAAAAAGAAAGAAATAAATAAAAGATCCCTGAGTTTAGGAGCCAATGAATAATAACATATCACTTTTTAACCTGTCATTTTGGAAAGTAATTAAAATGCTGACACTGATTGTTGGCAAGGAAATAGCATACCAAAGCGTATTCCATGAAAAATAATATTTTCATGGTCAAAAGAGTTCATGAAAGAAGGAAAGCTGAACAAAGTTCAAGTCAAATCTTTAATGTGTTATTACAAACTGTGAATCTCCGTAAAAGGCTGTAGCTAGTAAGAGTTCTAACTGTATTTAACAACAAATTCTTTCTATTTTATGTTGCCTTTTGTTTTTGATTATTGGGTTTTTGTAGAGCACCTCAAGGGTAAGCATTCAATGGAACATGCTTCAGGAAATATTTCTCTCGGCCAGCAGTTCTCAAACAGTTTGGTGTCAGGACCCAATTACACTCTTAAAAATTGTTGGAGGCCACAGAGAGGTTGTGCTTATATGGGTTACATCTATGGATATTTACCATTAGAAACTGAAACAGAAAACCCTCAAAATACTATTCATTCATTTAAAAATAACAGTTATGTACCTATTATATGAAAACATACATAATATATTTTCTAAAACAAAAAGATAACTAGTGAGAAGGGTGGCATTGTCTCAAAATTTTGAAAATCATTTTAGCATTTGGCTTACCAGAAGACAAGTGCTTTCTCATTTGCTTCTGCATTGTGTTGTGAAATATTATTATGGGTGAAGCATACTAAGAAAATCAAGGAGGAGTATTTTAATAGCCTTTGCAAATAACTGTGGATAGTCTTCTCTAATACTACGTCAAAACTTGACAAATAGTAGGGTTTTTTTAATAGTTAGTTACAATATGGAATCTAAAACCATATCATATACTTTTAGTACTTTGTTACATGAAAATCCATGGTCTATGTGGCACTTTGAATGGATCCTTTCCCCAAGCAAAATTTTGTAACAGCATGCATTACTCTGGACAAAAATAATGGCTCATTGAAGTATGCAGATCTTCCAAATGTTGACACATCTCATTATATGTATATGTATAAAAAAGTACATTTGTTAATTTCATCATTGATCTCATTAAAAAAGTCTTTAAGTATTGGGAAGCTGTCAATTGCATTACAGCAGATTCAAGTTTGAATTTTTGCTTGAAAGTTTGAGTTTTTGTCATTGGCAACAAATACTACCCAATGGCTTACTTAAAGTGATAGGCTCACTTTGTGCATTTTTAAAGAAAATATCTGTTAGATATTGTAAAGAAAATACCTGCATAACCATATTTTATCTGTTGCCAGTTCTTTCAAGTAAAAAAATGGTGTTCTATATAAAAGGCAACTAATTTAGTTCATAACTCAGTCTCAAAAGTGCTCTTCCTTGGGACAAGCATGATACTTCAGTACACAGCAGCAGTTCTGTATGCATGCTTCTCATTTCAGCACATAGAATACTAAAAAAGTGATGTGCTTTCAACAATCAATATTTAATTAAATTAATAATTTGTAGTCTTCATCAAGGATATTTTTAAATGAAGTTGGCTTTTTATTTATTTTTTTAACCAAATAAGTGCATGGCAGCAAAGAATAAAAGAGCAATAGTACAGTTTTTGCTACTGTCTTGGCCCATGTTACAAAGTTGATAGTTTTTAAAAACCATTACTCTTCCACCATTAGTAGAAATGTTAACATAATGGAAAAGAAAAACAAACTTAATATTACAGTAATATAGTTTTGACCTTGAGGATTCCCAAAGGGTATCAGAGATCTTTAGGAATCTATGAACCACTCTTTGAGAATTGGTGTTCTAGAGTCAAAATCTGGTCTGACAAAAAAATTAGTTAAGAACAGAGAGGACAGTTCATCCTTTCACCACTTTATATTAATGCTTACCCTCTGGGCATGTTAATTCATAAGAATGAGGGGCAGACCTACGTTTTCCTGAAATATTCACTATTTTGTCTTTATAGCTAAAAGCCATGGAGTTCTCTCTCAGGCACACTTGTGTGGGACATCACCAAAGACTATTCCATGGAGTCATGGTTAAAGAGAATCTCTTCAACCTGCTCACAAGCAAAGACATTGTGCTTTTTCTGTTGGCTACAGACCTAGCAGTAACATGATAAACTGTGACTTATCTACAGCAAAGATGTGTAAGAATGTATTTGGAAACTGTGTGGCCTGTCTACAGCTTAGGAAGGCCCAAGCCTACATGGTCACATGGGATATCTCTGGTGAGGAAGGTATGTCCAACCCAAATCAATCTGCCTGGGACTCTATTTGAATGAGTAGCCAATGGCCCCATTTAATAGACAATCTATATAAGCTATCTATTTTGAATCTTACTCCTAGAGTAATAGTTTACAAAATATGATTCTTGAATCACTTGCATCAGAATCAGGTGGAATGCTTTTTAAAATGCCTATTCCTAGCAAGATTGCAGGATAGTACTTTTCAGCACTTGTCCTCTTACAGAAACATCAATTTGAATAGTGATCCATGTACAAAAATACCTTCATAAGAGCCAAGAAAACCAGGTGAGCATCTGACTATAGGAAATAAATAAGAAAAGATGCATTGATAGCATGGAAAGAATAATTTGACATTACCTACATCAGCCTTCTCCCAAGCTCACATAGCACAACACAGATGGATAAGGGAGAGAGAGAAGTGAGCACACAACTTTGCAGCAGACTCTAGCACCAGGCCTGCCTCAGTGAAGCCCAGTGCCAGGCTGGCCCCATGGCTCTAGGTTCCAGACCAGCCTTTAGTCCTGCCTCAGTTCTGAGCCCACCCCCGAGACCCTAGGATTCAGGAATTTATCAGTGCCAAGCTGACTACTACAGCTGACTCCAGGATGGCACTCTCATATCCAGCATCCAAGCCCACCCTACATTCAGGCTGGACCCCCACAGCCCCAGGCTCTAGACTGACCCTTGCATCCAAGTCTAGGCCATCAGCCTCATATTCAGCATCCAAATCCACCTAAGAGTCAGGCTTTAGGCTTCAGGTCAATTCCTGCATCCCTAGGTTTCGGGCCCATCCCAGCACCAGCCTAGTCCCCATAGTCCCAGAATCCAGGCCAGTCCCATGGACTCAGCCTCCAAACCTGCCCAAGTACCAGGCTGGAGCCAGGTTTCAGGCTGGTCACATAGACCCAGTAGACCCAGGATTCAAGCCAGCCCCTGTAGACCCTGGGTCCAAAATTTTCACTGTAGACAAAGGCTCTAGGACTATCCCTGTAGACTCAGGCTCCAGGTTGCCTGCCATAGCCCCAGGATCTGGGCCAGCATCTATGGACAAAGCCTCCAGTTCCATCCCAGGTTCAAGCTGCTTCAATAGACTCAGGTTCAAGGCTTGTCCCTATGTACTTAGGCTTTAGGCCTATCCTAGTGCCAAGCCACCCCTTGTAGAATCAGGCTCAAGGCCTCTCTAGCATTAGGCTGGCCCCTGTGGACTCAGCTGGCCTGTATAGACACAGGCTCCCAGCCCATCCCCACAGACAAGGTTGGCAGGTCTACCCTAGTGGAGCCCAGCACTAGGCTGCCCCTGTGAACCCAGGATTCTGGCCTGACCCCAGAAATAATCAGTGGACTTGAAGACAAACTATTTGAGATTAATCAGTCAGAGAAACAAAAAGAAAAAAGATTGAAGAAGAGTGAAGAAAGCCTAAGGGAATTATGGGACACCATCAAGAGAATCAATATATACATTATAGGAGATTCAGAAGGACCAAAGAGAGAGAAAAGGGCAAAGCTTATTTTTAAAAAATATATAATAATAGAAAACTTCCCAAATTTGGAGAGGAAAAGGAACAACCGGATCCATAAATCCTCCAAATCTCCAAGTAGATGAAATATAAAGAGATCTTCACTAGGACATATATACTTAAACTCTCAAAAATCGAAGACAGAGAATTTTGAAAAACAGAAGCAACTCATTACATACAAAGGAACCTCTGATAAGTCAGCAGAAGCCTTGCAGGCCGAGAGAGAATGAGATGATATATTCAAAGTGCTAAAAGAAAAACTATCAACTAAGAATACTATACATGGCAAGTCTATCCTTCACAGGTGAAAAAGATATAAGGATTTTCCCACACAAAAGCTGTGGGAATTCATCACCACTACCTTACAAAAAATGCTAAAGAAACTTCAAGTTGAAAGGAAAATATACTAACAATATGAAAATATAAGAAAGTATAAAACTCACTGTAAAGTTAGAATATTGTCAAATTTAGAATCCTCTAATACTGTAATGGCGGTACACAAATCACTTTTCACTCTAGTATAAAAGTTAAAAGAGAAAGTTATTAAAAATTACTAAAGCTACAATAGTTTGTTAATGAATACACTATATGTAAAAAATGTAAATAGTGACATTAATAACATAAAATGCAGAGGAAGGAGAAGTTAAAATGTGACATTTTTGTCTGTAGTTAACTTGTTATTAACATGAAGTAGACTATTATTGCCAGGCATGGCGGTGTGTGCCTGTAGTCCCAGCTACTTATGAGGCTGAGGGGATAGGATTGTTTGAGCGCAGGAGTTTGAGGTCAACCTGGGCAGATTTTATCTCTAAAACAAACAAACAAAAATAATCAATTTAAAAAATAAGACTGGGTACCATGGCTCATGCCTGTAAACCCAGTGCTTTGAGAAGCCAAGGCCAGAAGATTTCTTGAAGCTAGGAGTGCAGGACCAGTCTAGGCAACATAGTGAGGCCACATTCTTCAAAACTAATTTAAAAATTAGCTGGGTGTGAATCTGTAGCCTATCTACTCAAGAGGTTGAGGTAGGAGGATCATTTGTGCCCAGAATTTCAAGGTTACAATGAGCACTCCAGCCTGGGTAACAGAGCAGGACCCTATCTCTGATTAAAAAAAAAAAAAAAAAGACTTATAACTAGAAGATGTTTTATGTAAGCCTCATAACCACAAAGAAAAACCTATAGTAGATACACAAAAGAGAAAAAGAAAAAATAATCACAGCAGATAATTACAAAAAAAATTATGAAATCACAAAAAGACGGCAAAAGAGGAAAAATGAAACAAAGTAACTACAAAACAGTCAAAAAGCAATGAGCAAAATGGCAGTAGTAAGTCCTTGCTTATCAATAATTACTTTAAATGTAAACTGATTAAATTCTCAAATCAAAAGATACAGACTGGCTGAATGGATAAAATTAAATAAAATCAAAATTTGTACTGCCAGGAAAAGACTCACTTTAGTCTTAAAAACATATACTGAAAATGAAGGGATGGTAAAATATATTTTATGTAAATGGTAACGAAAAGAGAGCAGGGGTGGCTACATGTTGAAAAATACACTTTAAGTTAAAACTCTCACAAAAGATAAAACTCACATCATAACGACAAAGAGTGCAATTCATCAGGAGGGTATAACAATTGTGAATATAGATGCACCCAACATCAGAGCACCTAATTATATAAAGCAAAAAGAACTGGAAGGAGAGACAGACAACAATGTAGTAAGAGTAGGGGACTTCAGTACTCTACTCTCAACAATGAATAGATCATCCAGACAGAAAATCAATAGAAACAGTGAAACTGATCATACTATACACAAAATAGACTTAAGAGATATATGAAAAACATTCCATCCAACAGCAGGAGAATACATATTCTTTTTAAGCACACATGGAACATTCTCTACGATAAATATATCTTAGATGACAAAGTCTTAACAAATTTTAAAAGGGTTAAGATCATAACAAGTATCTTTTCTGATGATAATAGTATGAAATTAGAAATCAAGAACACTAAGAAAATTGGAAAAACCACAAGTATGTGGAAATTAAACAACACAATCCTGAAAAACCAGTGAACAACAAAAAAAAACAAAGCAAAATGAAGATAAAAAATCATGAAACAAATGAAAACAGAAACATAAAATATGAAAACATATGGGATAATGCAAAAGCAGTTCTTTTTTTCCTTTTTTTTTCCGAGTTGGAGTCTCACTCTGTCGCCCAGACTGGAGTGCAGTGGCAGATCCTTCCGCCTCAGCCTTCCAAGTAGCTGGAACTACAGGCGCGCGCTACCTCGCCCGGCTAATTTTTTGATTTATTGTAGAGATGAGGTCTCGCCAAGTTGCCTAGGCGGGTCTTGAACCCGCGGGCTCAGGCAGTCCACTCACATCGGCCTCCCAAAGCGCGGGATTATAGGCTGAGCCACCGAGCCCGGCTGCAAAAGCAGTTCTAAGAGGGAAGGTTATAGGAATAAATACCCACATTAAGAAAGAAGAGGGCAACTCCTTTGGGTTCCCTCCCACTGTGGGAGCTTTTCTGTCCTCTCAATAAATACTGCTTTCTAAAAAAGAAAGGAAGGAAGAAGTCAAATAAACAACCTAAGTTTATATCTCAAGGACTTAGGGGAAAAAGGAAGAAGAAACTAAGCCCAAAGTCAGCTGAGGAATAGAAATAATAAATATCAGTACAAAAATAAATGAGATTAAGACTACAAAAACAATAGAAAATATTAACAAAACTAAGAGCTGGTTTTTTAAAAGATAAAATTAGCAAGGCTTCAGCTAGACTATGAAAAAAACAGAAGACTCAAATAAATTAAACTATAAGTGAAAGTGGAGATATTGCAACTAATACCACAGAAATACAAAGAATATTAGGAAACCATTAAGAACAATTAATTATATGCCAACAAATTGGATCACCTAAAAGAAATGAATAAATTGCTAAAAACATACAACCTACCAAGACTGAATCATGAAAAAAGCAGAAAATGTGAATGGACCTATAATGAGTAAAAAGATTGAATCAGTAATCAAAAAACGCCCAACAAAGAAACGCCTTGCTGGCTTCACTGCTGAATTCTACCAAACATTCAAAGAAAAATTAATGTCAATCATTCTCAACCTTTCTCAAAAAATTGAAAAAGCAGGAACACTTCAAAGCTCATTTTACAAGACCAGCATTACCTTGACACTAAAGCTAAACAAAAATATGACAAGAAAAGAAAACTAGAAACCAATATCCCTATTGAATATAGATGCAAAAATCCTCAACAAAACAGTAGCAAACTAAATTCAAAATATTAGCCTGTTAAAAGGCTCATACACCATGATCAGGTGGGATTTATTACTAAAATACAAGAATGGCTCAACTATTCAAATCAATTAATGTGATACACCACATTAAAAGAATGAAAAATAAAAATCATATCATTTCAGTAAATGCAGAAAAAAAATTTGACAAAATTTAACATGCTTTCATAATAAAATCTCTCAACAAATTAGAAGAAATGTACCCCAACATAAAAAAGGCCGTACATGACAAGCCCAAAGCTAACATCATACTCAATGGTAAAAAGCTGAAAGCTTTTCCTCTAAGATCAGAAACAAGAAAAACATGCTCACTCCCACCACTTGTATTCATTATTGTTCTAGCTAGAGTAATTAGGCAAAAGAAAGAAATAAAAGGCATCCAAATTGGAAGGCAAGAAATAATATTTTCTCTGTTTTCAGATTACTAACCTTATATAAAGAAGACCCCAAAGACTTCAAAAAACTACTAGAATAATTGAATTCAATAAAGTAGCAAGATACAGAATCAACAGTAGCATTTCTATACGCTAACAATGACCTATCTGAAAAAGAAATAAAATAATCTCATTTACAAAAGCACCAAAAAATACTCAGGAATAATTTTCTTTTTTCTTTTTGAGTTGGAGTCTCACTCCGTCGCCCAGGCTGGAGTGCAGTGGCATGCTCACCGTCACCCCAGCGTTGACCTGCTGGGCTCAGGTAATCCTTCCACCTCGGCCTTCTAAGTACCTGAAACTACAGGCATGCGCTACCACACCTGGCTAATGTTTTGATTTATTGTAGAGATGAGGTCTTGCCAAGTTGCCCAGGCTGTTCTCATACCCATAGGCTCAGGCAATTCTCTCACCTCAGCCTCCCAAAGTGCTGGGATTACAGGCTTGAGCCACCGGGCCAGGAATAAATTTGATCAAGGAGGTCAAAGGTCTGTATGCTGAAAACTATAGAACATTAATGAAAAAAAATTGAAGAAGACACAAATAAGTGAAAATATATTCTGTGTTCATGGATTGGGAGAATTAATATTGTTAAAATAATCATACTACTCAAAGCCAACGTCATTAACCATTAGGGTAATGTAAATGAAACCACAATGAGATGATCACCTCACACCTGTTAGAATGACTACTTAAAAAAACACACACACAAGTGTTGGTAAGGGTTTGGAGAAAAGGGAACACTGGTGGGACTGTAAATTAGTACAGCCATTATGGAAAACAGTGCGATGGCTCCTCAAACAAATTAAAACAGAACTATCACATGATCTTGCAACCCCACTTTTTGGTGTATATCCAAAGGAAATGAAATCAGTATCTTGACGAGATACCTGCATTCCCATGTTCATTATAGCCAAGATATGGAATCAACCTGAGTATCTACTCACAAATGAGTAGAAAAAGAAAATGTTGTATATACAGTCATGCATTATGGAATGATAGGGCTACTTTCTGAGAAGTATGTCATTAGGCAATGTCAGTGTTATGCGAACATCATGGAATGCACTTACACAAAAAACCTAGATGATATAACCCACTACACACCTAGGCTATAATGGTACAGTTCATTGCTCCCAGGATATAAACCTGTAAAGCATATTACTATACTGAATCCTGTAGGCAACTGTAACACAGTGGTAAGAATTGTGTATTTAAACATAGAAAAGGTACAGTAAAAAAAAACATATAAAAGATAAAAAAATGGTGCATCCATATAGGGCACATACCATGAATGGAGCTTGGAAGACTGGAAGCTGCTCTGGGGTGAGCCAGTCAGTGAGCAGTGAGTGAAAGTGAAAGCCTAGGACAGTCCTATACACTACTCTAGACTTTATAAACACTGTATACTTAGGTTACAATAAATATATTTTTTAAAACTTTGTACAATAAGTTAACCTTAGCTTAATATAACTTTCTTACTTTATAAACTCTTAAATTGCTTAACATTTTGACTCTTTTGTAATAACATTTAAAATACATATCGTACAGCTGTACAAAAATATATATTTTTTTATATCCTTATTCTTTTTTTTTTTTTGAGTTGGAGTCTCACTCTGTCGCCCCGACTGGAGTGCAGTGGCCGCTCCCGGCCACTGCAGCCTTGACCTGCTGGGCTCTAGTGATCCTTCCGCCTCAACCTTCCAAGTAGCCGGAACTACAGGCACGCGCTACCATGCCTGGCTAATTTTTTGATTTACTGTAGAGATGAGGTCTCGCCAAGTTGCCCAGGCGGGTCTCGAATCCGCGGGCTCAGGCAATTCACTTACCTCAGCCTCCCAAAGGGCGGGATTACAGGCTGAGCCACCAAGCCCGGCTTGATATTCTTATTCTATAAGTTTTTTTCTGTATATACATTTTTTTTTACTTTTGAAATTTTTGTTATAAACTAAGGCCCAGACACACACATTAGCCTAGACCTACATGGGCCAGGATCAACAATATCACTCTTTCACCTCTACATTATATCCCACTGGAATGCCTTCAGGGGTAGCTACAGGCATGGGCTGACATCTCCTATGATAACTTTCTTCTCCTGGCATACCTCCTGAAGCACCTGTCTAGGGTTGTTTTATAGTTAATTGTTTTTGTTGTTCGAGTCAGTGTCTCACTCTGTTGCCCAGGCTGGAGTGCAGTGGCACGCTCATGGCCACTGCAGCCTCAACCTACTGGGCTCAGGCAATTCTTCCACCTGATCCTTCCAAGTAGCTGGACTACAGGCATGCGCCACCATGCATGGCTAATTTTTTTTTTTTTAAGAGACGAGGTCTCACCAAGTTGCCAAGGCTGGTCTCAAACCCCCGGACTCGGGCAATCCTCTTGCTTTGGCCTCCCAAAGTGCTGGGATTATAGGCTTGAGCCACTGCGCCCAGCCAGTTAATTGTTTTTTTTTTTTTTTATAAGCAAGAGTAAGTTCTAAAGTAATGAAAAAAAGTATAGTATAGTAAAGACATAAACTAGTAACAGTCATTTGCTATCATTATCAAGTGTTATGTACCATACATAATTATATGTGCTACACTTTCACATGACTGGCAGTGTAGGTTTGTTTACACCAGCATTACCATAAGTGTGTGAGTAATGCACTGCTATGATGGTATGACAGATATAATGTCACTAGGCAATAGGAATTTTTGAGCTCCATTATAATCTTATAGGACCACCATCATATTTGCGGTCTGTCATTGGCTGGAACATTATGGGGTGCATGACTGTTTATACAATACAACACTGCTTACCCTTTAAAAATAAGGAAATTTTTCCACTTGCAAAATGAATGAACCTGGAAGATATTATGGTAAGATAAATAAGCCAGTACAGACAGACAAATATTGCATGATCTCACCTCATTTGTGAATCTAAAAAAGTCAAACTGATAGAAGCAGAGAATACAATGATGGCTGCAGGAGTTGGATTTGGGGGGAAGGGAAAAATGGGGAGATACTGGTCAAAGCATACTTCAGTTAAACAACACGAGTACGTTTTGGAGATCTATTGTACAGCACAGTGACTGTAGTTACTGATAATGCATTGTATACTTGAAAACCGCTAAGAGATCAGGTCTTTAATTGCTGAGAGAGTAACATTTAAGATCTACTCTCACCACAAAAATAATTATATAAGGCTGTGGATATGCTAATTAGCTTTATTCCATCATTTAGGAGTGTATACTTATATCAAAGCATCACAATGTACAATGTAAATATGTACAATTTTAATTTATCAATGAAACCTTCATACAGCTGGGGAGAAAATGCATATACCTGAACTCCACCATGAGCCGACTAAAGCAGAATATCTGAGGCTACCTGAGCAGCAGCACAGGTTGTACACTGCACAACTTGTACAAAGGTACACAGTTGACAGAGTTTGGCTTGACATTTGCAGGGTTTTATTGTTTGTTTTTATTTATTATAAAGATGTGAGGTACAACTCAGGGTTAGGTATACAAACTCTGATTATGCAGGTACCCTTGTTGATGAGGTATGGCACTCCCTCCCCTAGCAGTTTCCCTCAACTGCCAATTCCACCCCCCTACCCTGACAGTTTCCCACTACTGCCCATGTCTTTCTTATACTATAATTGTTCAAAGTTCGTTTATGAGTGAGAACATATGGTACTCTGTTCTTTATTTCTGTGATAGATCACTGAGTATGATTGACTCCAAATCCATCCAAGTTGCTGCAAAGTCCATATATTTGTCCTTCTTTATGGCTGCATAGTATTCCATTGTGTATATGTATCACATTTTTTAAATTCAGTCCAGCTTCAATAGGCAACATGGTTGGTTCCAAGTTTTTGCTATTGCGAATAGAGCTGCAACAAACATACGTGTGCAGGTATGTTTTTTGTAGAACGATTTGAGTTCTTCTGGGTATATTCCCAATAGGGGAATTGCTGGTCATATGGAAGGTCAATTTCTAGTTCTTTCAGAAATCGCCACACTGTCTTCCAGAGAGGTTGTACTAGTTTGCATTCTCACCAGCAGTGTAGAAGTGTTCCTTTTTCTCCACATCCTCTCCAGCATCTGTTGTTTGTTTTATTAATGATGGCCATTCTTACTGGGGTTAGGTGGTTTCTCAATGTGGTTTTGATTTGCATTTCTCTGATGATATCTCAATGTGGTTTTGATTTGCATTTCTCTGATGATGAGTGAGGCTGAGCACTTTTTCATGTGTCTGTTGGCTGCCCGTATATCTTCTTTTGAGAAGTGATTTCATGACTTTTGCCCATTTTTAAATGGGGCTTTTTTTTTTTTCCTTTCAGCGCGTTTGAGTTCCTTGTAGATCCTAGATGTTAGGCCTTTGTCAGATATACAGTTGGCAAATATCTTTTTCCCATTCTGTGGGCTGTCTCCCTGCTCACTTGATAGTTTCTTTTGCTTTGTAGAAGCTCGTCAGTTTGTTGAGGTCCCACTTGTCTATCTTATTTCTTAAGGTATTGGCCTTTACGATTCTGAACAGGAATTGGTTGCCAATTCCAGTTTCCATAAGGTTGTCTCCTGAGTTTTCTAAGATTCTTATAGTTTGAGGTTTTACGTTTAGGTCTTTGATCCATTTAGAGTTAATTTTTGTGTATGGTGATAGGTAGGGGTCCTGTTTCAATCTTCTGCACGTGGTCAGCCAGTTTTCCCAGCACCATTTACTGAACAGGTTCTCCTCTCCCCAGTGGTTGTTGTTGGAGGTTTTGTCAAAGATGAGTTGGTTGAGAAGTTGAGGCTTTGCTTCAGGAATCTATATCTTGTTCCATTGATCTATGTGCCTGTTCTTATACCAATATCAGGCTGTTTTGATTACTGTAGACTTATAGTAAAGTTTGAAGTCTGGAATTGTTATATCTCCTGCTTTGTTTCTTTTGCTAAGGGTTGTTTTGGCTATTCGTGGTCATTTATGTTTCCATATGAATTTCTGTATTGTCATTGTTTGAGAAGAATGATGTTGGTAATTTAATGGGTACTGCACTGAATCTGTAGATTGCCTTCGGTAGGATGGACATTTTAACAATGTTGATTCTTCCTATCCATGAGCATGGAATATTTTTCCATTTGTTTGTGTCTTCTTGGATTTCTTTGAGCAGCGTTTTGTAGTTCTCATTGTAAAGGTCTTCTCTGGTTAGGAAGATGCCGAGGTATTTCATTTTTTTGCGGCTCTTGTGAATGGGATTGTGCTTTTAATTTGGGTCTCTCCCTGCTTGTTGTTGATGTATAGGAAAGCAACTGTCTTTGGCACATTTATTGTTTACCCCGAGACTTTGCCAGAGTCCTTTATCAGTGCAAGCAGGTTTTTGACAGATTCTCTTGGATTTTCAAGGTATAGGATCATATTATCAGCAAAGAGGGATAACTTGACTTCCTCTTTTCCTATTTGGATACCCCTGATTTCCTTCTCTTGTCTAATTGCCCGAGCTAGGACTTCCAACGCAATGTTGAACAAGAGGGATGAGAGTGGGCAGCCTTGTCTTGTTCCAGTTTTCATGTGAAATGTTTCCAGTTTCCTTCCATTTAACAATATGTTAGCTGTGGGTTTATCGTAGATGGCACTTACTATTTTGAGGTATGTTCCTTCTATACCTAGGTGTTTGAGGGGTTTTATCAAGAAAGGATGCTGGATTTTATCAAAAGCTTTTTCTGCATCTAATGAGATAATCATGTGGTTCTTGTTTTTACATCTGTTGATGTATTTAATTGCATTTACAGTCTTGTGAATGTTGAACCAGTCCTGCATCCTGGGTATGAAGCCTGTAGTTCCTTTTTTGTTGGATCTTTACCTGGTTTGGGTATCATTGTGATGTTAGCTTCATAAAATGATTTGGAGAGAATTCCATCTTTCTCAATTGCCTGGAATACTTTCAATAGGATTGGTATCAGCTCCTCCTTGTATGTTTTGTAGAATTCTGCTGGAAAGCCATCTAGTTCAGGGCTTTTTTTTTTTTTTTTGTAGGTAGTTTTCTTATAACAGAGTCAATTTCCTGGGTTGTTATTGGTCTATTTAGTGTCAGTGTCTTCTTGTTTCAACCTGGGGATGTTGTGTGATGTCAGAAAGTCCTCCATTTCATTTAGATTATCAAGTTTGTTTCCATACAGGTGTACATAGTAATCTCTGATAATTTTTTGTATTTCTTTGGGATCAGTTGTGATTTGACCTTTTGTATTTCTGATTGTGTTTATTTGGGCTTTTTCTTGGTCATTCTGGCTAGGGGTCCATCAATCTTGTTAATGCTTTCAAAGAACCAGTTTTTTGTTTTCTTGATGTTTTCTATGATATTTTTGTCTTCTATGTCCCGTATTTGGGCTCTTATTTTGGTGATTTGGATTCTTCTGCTAAAGTTGGGGTTTTGGTGGTCTTCTCTTTCCAGCTCCTTTAGGTGATTTGTTAGGCTCTCTACTTGTGATCTTTCCATTTTCTTGATGTGTGCTCGTAGAGATATAAATTCCCTTCTTAGATCTGTTTTCATGGCATCCCAGAGGTTTTGGTAAGATGTTTCTTATTTTCTTTTGTTTCCAGAAATCTTTTCATTTCTGCTTTGATTTCAGTGTTGACCCAGTAGTTGTTCAGCTGCTTAGTGTCCATGTCCTTGTGAGTTTGGGGGAAATGTTGTTGGTGTTTTTATTTTTATTCCACTGTGGTCCAGGAATGTGCATGGCAAGATTTCAATCTTATGGAATTTGTTTATGCTTGATTTATGGCCAAGGATGTGATTGATCTTGTAGTATGTTCTATGTGGTGATGAGTAGAATATATATTCTGTGGTTGTTGGGTGGAATAATCTGTAGGTATCTATTAAGCCTATTTGATCGAGTGTCAAGTTTAGGTTCTGGATCTCCTTGTTGATTTTTTGCCTCGGTGATCTATCTAGGGCTATTAATGGGGTATTCAAGGTCCTCTCCTATAATAGTGTTAGAGTCAGTATCTTTTTCTAGTTTATTTAATAGTTGCTTTATAAATGCTGGTGCTCCTGTGTTGGGTGCATATATGTTTAGGATGGATATTTCTTGTTGATGGATTTAACCTTTTATCATTATGTAGTGTCCTTTTGCATCTTTTAAAATTTTTGATAG
>CAUYQG010046011.1:0-21080 GCA_963574415.1 Tarsius wallacei
AACCTCGACCTGCTGGGCTCTGGCGATCCTTCTGCCTCAGCCTTCTGAGTAGCCAGAATTACAGGCATGCGCTACCATGCCCGGCTGATTTTTTGATTTATTGTAGAGATGAGGTCTCGCCAAGTTGCCCAGGCGGGTCTCAAACCTGCGGGCTCAGGCAATCCACTCACCTCAGCCTCCCAAAGCGTGGGATTACAGGCTGAGCCACCGAGCCCAGGTGCTTCATGGTTCTTAAACATCAGGCCACAGACTAGGGCCGGGCTGTGAGGAAGTTTTCACTGACTTGCATACAGATTGGAAAAATAACAATGGTGAAAGGTGAATATTTTCAGTTTAAAAACTTGCCCATTTTTCTGACATGATGGCAGTATTTTGGCAGAGGAGGGTTACAGTGTCCTTTGGAAAATGAAAGTGACTGTGTGTGGGTGGCTTACACCTGTAATCCCAGCACTGAGGCCAGAGGATCCTTTGATCCCAGGAGTTCGAGACCAGCTAGGCAACATAGCGAGACCCCCCCCCCACCTTTACAAAAAATAAAAAGTTGGCCAGGTGTGGTAGTGTGCAGTTTTAGTCCTAGCTACTCAGGAGGCTGAGGCAGGAGAATCACTTGAGCCCAGGAGTTGGAGGCAGCAGTGAGCTCTGATTGTGCCATTCTACTCTATCCTGGGCAACAGAGGGAAACCCTATTTCTTAAAAAAAAAAAAGAAAGAAAAGAAAAGGAAAAGAAAGAAAATTGAAATGGTGAAGCTATGTTGTGATTTCTTTTAAAAAAGTCTTTTCTTGATTACATCTATTTTTAAAAAATAGTATATAATACATTGTGTATATTTATATTTTAAAATATATTTAAAAAATATTCTGCCCATCTGGGGGATTCAGAAGTCTGAGAATGGATCTAACTCGGCCCTCTCACAAGAGAATAGTGATGCTCAGAGAGGGAAGGGACTCACTCAAGGCCACCCAGTTAGTTAAGGCAGAGCTGGGAGTAGAGCCAGGACTGCTGAATTATGAGTTGGGTTCTTCTCACTCCTCCATCTCCCACATGCGTCTCTGCCTCTGCCCCTGATGGTGGCTTGAAGCTCAGACCCTGGACAAGAGTGGGTGGAGGTGCAGGAGGCAGACATTTGTCCCTGGTCTCTCTTGCAGAGCTGCTTTTGAGGTACACTTATTCAGGTTCTGTACTTCTCTGGGACCATTCTCTATTTAATAGGCTTTTGTGGGCTGGCCCAGGGACCTAATTGCCATTTAGAATGCTGTTTGGAACCTGGAGTGCACTTTTCCCACAGAGATAAACACATTATGACGGAAGTCTTAAAACAGACGCGGCGCTTAAGGTGGAAGTATGGCTGAGTGCCGTGTGATTGCAACATCTGAGTGCTGGGGATTCGGGACAGGGCCAGACAGTGGGCACCAGCCATCACGCGAAGGTACCAGGAAAAGTGAGGTGTGAGCTGGCCTCGTAAGGAGGGCAGACTTCGAGCTCTGTGACAGCAGGGTTCTCCTGTTCTGGCTCTGGTGTCCCCAGCACCTAGCCTCAGCCCTGGTCCGTGTTTGGCTGGCGGAATTAATGTTGCAGGCCAGGGAGAAAACCTTCCAAGCCGGAGGCTTGAGCAATCAGGAGTGATAAGCGGGCTGGGCAGAAGGGGGCTTGGAGTCTGGGGGTGGGCGGAACATGACTGGAAGAGTGGATCATAAAGAACCTTAAATGCCTGGCAGAGCCGCTGGGACTGGATTCTGTAGGTAATGGAGAGGTATGATGAAAGCTGCCCTTTTAATAACAAGATCAATCAGGCCACATGTAGGGTTGGGTTGGAGGGGCAGAGACTGGATTAATTTTTCCAGGACAACACTCTCGTCCTCTTCCTTTCCTCTCTTATCTACAAGATAAATTCAAGTGTGATGTGGTGGAAAGAACATGGGCTTTTAGCCAGCTAGACACTCGGGAGCTGTGTGACCTTGGGCCCTGCCTCAGTCTTCTTGTTTATAAGTGGTGGTAATACTATCCATCTTGCAGAGCTGAAAAGACCAGAAAAAACACAGGAAGCACCCAGCACAGAGCTTGGCACATAAAAGTGCTGTCACTGGAGTCTCAGCAGTCCTTGTGACTTGTTGAATAAGAGTTGATGGGGAAGTGAGTTCAGAGGAGGGGTGAGGAGGGAAGGGCCAGAGGGGGTGTGAGCGGGAGGCCGTGGGGCTTAGATGCCAGGTGGTGGGGGAATCCTGCTGGATTCTCCCCTTCAGAGTTCCTTGGGCTCTTGACTCCTTCTTGCCCCCTTGCCCGCTGGCGGCTGGGGTACAGAGGCGCTGATGACTTAATGTGCTTAAGTGCCCCATGTTTCTCCCCTTCTGAAAGTGGATCCTCTCTTGAGGACAGAGACACCAACCACACCATATCTCCGGAGAGTTTCACCCCAGCTTTGTGGTTTTGTTCTGTGGAGCTCTCGTGTCCTACCTGGTGGTTGTGGTAGGTTTTGAGGCTAAGTGACAGAGGGCCAGAGACAAATGCGTGAAATAGAAGAATTCCAGTTCTTTTACATTCCTTGAACTTTGGATGGTTTGTCTGCCCCCACCCTCACCCTTTACCCTCCTTTTTTTTAAACATCGGTTTCTTAAACCCCAGTGGGAGAGGGAAGAACCAGTAGGGCCCACCCATTGTGACCTGGCCTGTCTTGCAGCACTGACTGGAGCCTCTGGCTACCCATTTGCTCTGCTGACACGAAGTGGAAGAAGTCGGATGCTGTTGCAGAGGGCTCAGAGTTTGCAAAGCATTTTCACAGACTTCTGTCTGTGTGGTTCTGAGCCCCAAATGAACTTGGTGAGGGGAGCTAGCTCAGGACCATTGTCCCTGGAGCAGGATGGGTGGAGGTGGGAGGTGACTTGTCATTAGACCAGGTCAGGGGTATACGAGGCCTAGGAGGGAAAGGCGTAGAGGGGTAGGTTGGAACACACAGTTGTGGCTCTCAGTTCAAGACTTGCTTGAATGATTAAACAGCATGTTGGCAGCCCTCTTCCAGGAGCGTCTGTGAAACTTGCTGTGTTGCTCCCCGACAGCCTTGGCGCAGGTGGAGAGACATCCAGCTGGGCACTCCCTGGCTGTGTCCTTCCCGAGCAGCTCCAGTTTGCTGTCCCCTATGATTGTACTACGTCAACAGGGCCTCTTTCCACATGCCAGTTTGCAACCACTTCTAAATAATTAGCTTTGTGATCATGCAGTGGGGGGTTAAAGACACTCAGATGGAGCTTTTTTGTGTCTTTTATTCCTCACAGTCATACTGAGGCCCCAGTTTGATGCGCATTCTGTTCCCAGATGGTGTGGCGATATGTCTGTGCTTGGCTTCAGAGTTTCCAACTCATTACAGCTGCGAGGGGCAGGAGTATAGTATCCATTCCCCCCAAAGAATCCTATAATTCCTCCAGCCCCTTGTCCAAGCAGATTTCTTGAATTCATGAGCAGGTCCTTGAATCCTTGCTGGAAGATATTAGTGAAGATCGAGTTTGAGGTCTGCAAGCTGGGCCTGGAACAGAGAGTGACCCAGTACCTGAGCCCAGACGTGGGCTTGGTTGGAAAGTTCTGTTGTTGTGCCCAACAGGGTAAGGTCCCCAGGAACAAGCAGGTTTGTTCTCATCAAGGAGTCTTGTCTTGCTGGGTCCTGGGTGGAGTTTGCATATGCCCTCTACTTCAAAGGAAGGTGGACCAGCGTCAGCATCCTGCACGTGCCGCAGATATTCATTCATTCAACAGATGGATATATCCTTGAGAATCTTTTGTGAGCCAGGCCCCATGCTGAGGCATTGGGGATAACCATGAATAAGATGAACACTATCCCTTTCTCCCACGGCCTAATGGGACAGCCACTGATTCATTATTTAATTCAAGTAGTAAGTGCTGGAAAGAGAAAGTATGATGTGGTACGAATGGATAACAGGGATCCCTAACCTAATTCAGGAGTCAGGAAAGGCTTCTCTGAAAACCTATGGGCTGTTCTTAGAATAATATATATATATATATTTTTTGAGTTGGAGTCTCATTCTGTTGCCCAGACTGGAGTTCAGTGGCCGCTCTCGGCCACCGCAGCCTCGACCTGATGGGCTCCGGCGATCCTTCCGCCTCAGCCTTCCAAGTAGCTGGAACTACAGGCATGCGCTACCACGCTCGGCTGATTTTTTGATTTATTGTAGAGATGAGGTCACGCCAAGTTGCCCAGGCGGGTCTCGAACCTGTGGGCTCAGGCAATCCATTCACCTCAGCCTCCCAAGACGCGGGATTACAGGCTGAGCCACCAAGCCCGGCTTAGAATAATATTTTTAAATGTATAATACAGAATGCACAGAATGATAGAGAAACCAGTTATATTGAAATATAGTTATTAAAAGATTATAACAATAAGTTAGTGACAAAATAATATTTATGTTTAAATGTATCACAAGAAGATCAAAGTTACAAGTTTGATAACTTTCATACTTTTAGTGGTGAGCATAAACAGTAGTGCAAGATATCTTGTAGTATGATAAGAAAATATGATTTCTATTGTGGCAAATTCATAGACACTGCTGTAATTTGTTACCTACATTCATAAATGTAGAATGTATACATTCATAAACACATTCTTTTTTTTTTTTGAGTTGGAGTCTCATTCTGTCACCCAGACTAGAGTGCAGTGGCCACTCCCGGTCACCGCAGCCTTGACCTGCTGGGCTCCGGCGATCCTTCTGCCTCAGCCTTCCAAGTAGCTGGAACTACAGGCACACGCTACCATGCCTGGCTAATTTTTTGATTATTTGTAGAGATGTGGTCTTGCCAAGTTGCCCAGGTGGGTCTCAAACCCGTGGGCTCAGGCAATCCACTCACCTCAGCTTCCCAAAGCGCAGGATTACAGGCTGAGCCACTGAGCCTGGCTCATAAACACATTCTTAATGAAGCAAAGGCTAAATTCCAGTTAGCGTTTAGTAAAAAAAAAAGATGTGATTTTTCTCCATCCAAATTCATAAATCCCAGTGTAAAGAAAAAATATCTAAAACTTGGATATAAAAAATTATTGTGTGGCCTTTTAATGTCATTCTAGAGCATTGTCTAAGAAGCCCACCCGAGGGCCATCTGGTGCTCTTTGGTCTACAACTCTGTTTATCATTCTTTAGGCCTTATACCCTGTAAAGTTAGGTAGGATGCCACTGATTTCTGTTTGGTAGAGAAAAGAAACCCAGAAGTTATTGCCCTGAAGGACATTCATCAGTTTGGTATCTAATTCAGCAATCTTATATCAGGATTTTTTTTTTCATTGACTATATGCATATTAGTTTCTTGTGTCCTCTTTTTTAGAGTCTCGTATTAATGGGTTAAATAAAACTTTGAAATATGCTCAATATCTGTTTGTGTGAGAATTCGGTTTTTAATATTTGAGAATTATACTTGACCCCAGTTTTGGAACTGCTGAGTGACCAGGACTTAAAGATGTATTGCTCAGAAGAAAGGTCTGGGCTGGAGATGTTAATGTCGGGATGCTGCTCAGAAGAGTAGGTGCGATCACCTGAGTGAGGGAGTGGGGTGGGAAGAGAAGATAGACTGAGTGAGCCCTGTGGAACTTCAACATTTGAAGTGTAGGGGACAGAGGATTTGTGAAGAAGACAGGAAAGATGGCCAGGGAGGCAGGAGGGAAACCAAGAGTGTCCTGTCTGGTTAAGAGGTTGAACAAGATGAGAACTGGAAATGCCTATAGGGTTTATCTACAGGGAAGTCATTGTTGAATTTTCACTGAGAACCTTTTTGGTGGTGGTGGGTAGGGGGCAGATTTTAGAGGACTGAGGAATGAATGGGAGGAGGGAGAGAGATGAAAAATTCTGACTGTGAATGGAGAGGGGGAATGACATGGGGTCCAGAGAGAGGGTTTTGATTTTTTTTTTTTGACTCTGTTGCCCAGGTTGGAGTGCAGTGGCACCATCAGGGCTCACCATAGCCTCCAGGACTTAGGCAATCCTTCCACTTCAGCCTCTCAAGTAGCTGAGACTATAGGCGTGCGACACCATGCTAATTTTTATTTATTTGTTGGTTTGTTTATGTAGGCAGAGATGAAGTCTCATTATGTTGCCTGAGCTGGTCTCGAACTCCTGGGCTCAAGCAATTCTCCTACCTCAGCCTCCCAATATGGGATTACAGGTGTGAACCACCCTGCCTGGCCAGAGAGAGAGTTTTTAAAAGATGAGTCAGTGGTAGAGTTTCTGTATGTTAAGGAGATATGTGTAAAAATGGATTCCTGGGCTTCTAGGCCCTTAAAATATTTTTCTTCAAGAATAAGGTCCAGGGATCTATATTTCCAAAAAGCCTATACTGGGAGCTGTGGAGCAGCTACAAAACCAGACATATTTTTAAGTCAGCAACGTTAATTTTATGTGGCAGATAGTATTTTGCCAGCCAAAGTTATTGCTCTCGACCAAGTGTATGGCATGAGTTCTGCTTACATCGTGGGCTGGTTCGCCCTTGTCTGTCGTGGCATCGCTTGGCCAGTGCACATGCTGTTTTTGCTTTTTGCTGAAGGGATTTGGGGGATTGCAATCATGCTGGTCGCAGAGGAAAGATGGATCAGGTTGTCATTGCAGCTCTTTTCAGTAGATTGCATTCAATAGCTAGATTGCAAGGGAAACAGACTTGCCGACCTCTCGGGTGTTGTTCTGGATGGGGCTGCAGGGAGTGGGCGAGAGCTCAAGGTATATCTGTGGGAGCTATCCATATGGACAGGCAAAGAGAAGAGCATCAGATCTGTGCTCGCAGACCTCAGTCTGGGTCCTGGCTCTGCCGTTTTAGGTTTGACCCGAGGTAAGTCCCTTAACTTCTTTGAGCCTCAGTTTTCACATCTCTAAAGTCGGAGTAGTACCACCTCCACCTATAAACACAGATTGTTTGTAGCAGTTTTTTAACCTCTGCAAGAACAATCATGCATTTTATGATACAATCCAGCACATATTGGGTACACCAAATGCAGTCTTGCTACCTATAATGCTCATGATGTTTTATATTTAATGTAATTTTTAAAAGATGCTGGTATGACCCACTAGTTTGATGACTTGGCTCTTGGGTTGAGACGTGAAGGGTGGAAACCATTGGTTTGGCTTCTAAACTTCAGAGGATCCAATGAGATAATGTGTGTAAAAGCGTGGATGTACCCCCTGGTCATGAGCACAGCGTTGTTATTTTCTTATCAGTTGATGGAGCTTTGATGTAGAGCTGGATTTCCGGAGTGGGGATTCACCTGCTCTTCCTCCCTTCCTGCTGCCTAATTCAATGTTCCCTCTACCAAGTCTTCCTTGTTAACAGGCCTGGCATACCAGGCTGGCAGCCATCCAGAGCCCTCTTGGCTCTAAAAGAGGTTTTCCAAAACATTAAAAGCTTTAGGGACTTAAGGCCTGGTTAAATGCACTGCAGTTGCAATTTCAGGATAAGAAAATCTGTTTTTATAAGCTCTCAGATAAGTTGCCCTGCCTTGAATTGTCCATTGTTGACAGGCGCATTTGTACTGTGGGGAATACAAGGCAGGGATACTGTACTGTGTAGCCCCAAATATAAGGTGGGTTTGTTTTGTTTTGTTTTGTTTTTTTGAGTTGGAGTCTCACTCTGTCGCCCAGCTGGAGTGTAGTGGCACGCTCCCAGCCACCGCAGCCTCGACCTACTGGGCTCAGACGATCCTCCCGCTTCAGCCTTCCAAGTAGCTGGAACCACAGGCGTGCACTACCGTGCCTGACTAATTTTTTACTTGTTGTAGAGACAAGGTCTCACCAAGTTACCCAGGCTGGTCTTGAACCCCTAGACTCAGGCAATCCTCTCGCCTCGGCCTCCCAAAGTGCTGGGATTATAGGCTGAGCCACCGAGCCTGGCTTTTTTTTTTTAATAAAGCAAAATAGAAGAGATGCAATTGGCCTTGTATTTCTAGGAGCAAGTAGTGAGATGTGTGTGGCTCAGAATCTATCTGCTTTAGGCTGTAACTCTGGCGCTTGAGTTTGTCAGACTTGGGTCTGAATCAAAGCTCTCTTACTTGCTGCGTGACTTTGAACAAGTTTTGAAACTCCTCTTTGTCTCAGTTTCTGTATATGTAAAATGGGTACAATAGAAGTATCTGCTTCATACACGTATCAAGATAATTAAATTAGGTAAGCATGTGAACTGCTTAGCTCGCTGCTGGTCATGCGATAAGCACTCTGGACTTTTAGCCATTAGCATTCTCATGGGCTAATCCCTAGGCCCTGGATTTTGGAATTAAAGAATCCTCTTTTGGGTTCTGTTTCTTGCCAAGTGCTTTCCCATTTCTCTCTCTTTCTTAATAAGCACATTTAGCTCCCTCAGCTGTCCCAAGGGTTTCATATCCCAGGGCTAGCCATCCCACCCCGCACCCCCCCACACGCTTCAGGGACTCATGGTACTCAATTTTATTTTGAAGGTTGCTGGGAAGACATTTGAACATTGGGAAGCACTGGAGGTGAGACCCCCCCCAAACTTGATTTGAGGCTAGACCTTTACTCCCTGTGAAGAGTGGTGTTCAGCTGTGGTGGTAGATGACAGATGCTTAAAATTCACCCTCTTAGGGGGCATAAATTACCCATATTTTAAAATTAACGTTCATGCTCCTATCTCTTTTTCATCGAAGCCATTCTACAAGGTATGTGTTGCATGCCAAGTACTTTGCAGATTCCATATAATAGTTCCTGGGGAAAACAACAATGACAACCAAAAAAAACTAGGCAGTGTCACATGAGCAGAGGAACAGACGGTCCAGCTAGCAGTGAAGAAGGGTAGCTAAGCATGAAGTATGTATGGGAAAGTATGCTGAGTAAGCATGTGGGGAGGTGTCAGAAGGCCTATGGAGGAGCTGAAGGCCATGTTTGGTTGTGTTCTGGCACCTCTTTCTTTCTTTAGGTAAAGTAGTGTTTTTTCCCCCCAATCTTTGTTTGGAAATAATGTCAGATTTATAGAAGAGTTGCTAGAGGAATACAAAGGGTTGTCATATGCTCTGTGTCCAGATTCCACAATATTAATATTTTCTCACATTCATTTTGTCATACTCTTCCTCTGCAGATGTGAAGTTTATATATGATATTTCTTTACCTCCTGTGTACTTGAGTATTTCCTAAAGTGCAAGGACAATCTCTTACATAGCCATGGTACAGTGATCAATGATCAAATCAGGACGGTAGTATTTGGTTCAGGACCCAATCTGTAGTCTCATGTTGCATTTCATTGTTTGTCTTTACTTTGGTCTCCTTCGATCTGGAACAGTTCTGTAGCCTTTGTCTTCTGTGACCTTGACATTTTTAAAGAATTTCCCTCCATTTGATTTTTGATGATGTATGTTTCCACTGAATGTGTCATATCAGGAGGCACAGGATGTTGATTTGCCCATTACTGATGGTGGTAACCTTGGTCCCTTTGTTAAGGGGGTTTCTGCCTTGTTTCTGCACCATAAAGTTATATTTTCTGGTGGGAAGATACTTTGAGACTGTTATTTCCATAATGGTAGCCAAATGGTGATTTAAAAAAATATTTTAATTGGAATGCTTATTATGGTGAGACAGAGACATAGATAAAGGGGAAGAATAAAAACTATCCAAGGGCAAAATCTTACTTTGGTGCGTTTTTTTTTAAATTCCAGTGTTTTTCTGAGCATAATTTTGTTTGCTTATAGTTGTGGTCATACCATGTGTATTTTGAATTCTGTTTTTAAAAAGTAACATTGAAACAAACATTTTTGTATTGTTCAGTCTTTAAAAACATTATTAAAATGATTATATTATTCAGTTGAGTGGTTTACTCTAATTTGCATAACTATTCCCCTGCTGTTGGACATTTGAGTTGTTTACAGTTTTACCTCTTATGAGTAGGATTGTGTGAGTCATATCTGTGTCAGACCTCTGCTAATTTCCTCAAGATACATTCCTAGAAGTGGAATCACCAAGTCAAAGAGCATAAATACTTTTAAGGTACTTGATAAATTATACCAAATACCTTTCCAAAAGAATTGTACTAGTTGAGATTTTTGCCAGCAGTGTGTCGGTGGGCTCCGTATTTTAAGAGATTTACTAGTGGTATTTCTCAGCCTTTTTTATTTTTATTTAACTGTGGCCCACCAGTGAAGATTTGTGATGAGGTTAATCTCATATTTTGAATTATGAAAGCGTGAATATTAACTTCTAAAAATAAATTATGGTATAAAATAACACATTACTCTTTTCAAGTTTGTAACAGTTTGCTTCCCAGCTCTGAGAACCTCTGAGATGGCTGTGTCTGGGAAGCTCACTCAGGACGGTGAGGGGTTTGAGGAATTAGGATCTTTCACCTAGGGAATCCTAAGAGGGGGTGTGTTGGCATCTTTAGCGTGTGATAGGCTGACAGATGGGTGTGGGAGGGGGAGGAATTTAACCTTTCTAATGACTGGAGCATCCAAGATGAAATGGGTAGAGCGGAACACATAGACTTCCATATACTAACATACTGAGTTTCCACAACCTCTGGGCCCAGAAGAGTTGAGCAGTGTTGGCAAATGTTGAGTCCTTGTCCCTAGATTAGGATCTTTCACCTAAGGAATCCTAAGAGGGGGTGTGTTGGTATCTATAGAGTGTGATAGGCTGACAGATGGCTGTGGGAGGGGGAGGAATTTAACCTTTCTAATGACTGGAGCATCCAAGATGAAATGGGTAGAGCGGAACACATGGACTTCCATATACTAACATACTGAGTTTCCACAACTTCTGGGCCCAGTGGAGTTGAGCAGTGTTGGCAAATGTTGAGTCCTTGTCCCTAGAGGGCTACTTGGAGGCTGGAGATGGCATGTGAGGAATAGTGATTTCTATGTAGGGGAAACCAACTAGCCCAACTCAACCCTGGGAACTGCAAGAGATGCCCTGGCCTCCCCATCCCCTGCAGTGGTCCCCTTACTGGAAAAGGGCTGAGTCAGGGAGATTGGAGAGTTCCCAGTTAATGCTTGTTTCATTTGTGGGTGATTTTCCCCAGGTGACCACGGACCTGATAAGAGGAGGCACAGTGAAAATTTGTGTTATTGGGAGGAACCCAGAGTAAATCAATCCCTTGGCAGTCTCTTTGTCTCCTTCATAAACAATTTATCTAAAGTATAATGCGTGATTTGATGCTTTAGGCACTTTGAAATGTCCCAACTGGAACAGATGTTCATATCTCTCTCTAGTTGAAGCTTTTGTTCCAGTAGGTACTCAAGATTTATTTGTATATGTACCAGAAGATCTGGAATGATAGTGCCTTAGCAAGACCATTTATTTCACTCATGTAGAAGCCTGAATAGGGCCAGTATATCCCTTTGTGGTGTCAGAGATCCAGGTATCTTCTACCTTATTGTCTCCACATCTTTTTTTTTTTTTTTTTTTTTTGAGTCGGAGTCTCACTCTGTCGCCCAGACTGGAGTGCAGTGGCCGCTCCCGCCCACCGCAGCCTCGACCTGCTGGGCTCCGGGGATCCTTCCACCTCAGCCTTCTGAGTAGCCTGAATTATAGGCACGCACTACCACGCCCAGCTGATTTATTGTAGAGATGAGGTCTCGCCAAGTTGCCCAGGCGGGTCTCGAACCCGCAGGCTCAGGCAATTCACTCACCTCGACCTCCCAAAGCGCGGGATTGCAGGCTGAGCCACCGAGCCCGGCTGTCTCCACATCTTTAGCAAGACCTTCCTTCTCATTGTCTCAAGGTGGCTGCTTGAGTTCTAGCCATTTTGTCCAAATTCCAGCTGGCAGAAATGAGGAGAGGACTCAGAAGACTCACATGAGATGTCTATTAAGGACAGTTTCTAAAAGTTGCCACATAACACTTATACTTGCATTCCAGGGTCTGGAATTTAGCCACACCACCATACTTGCTGAAAGGGGGACTGAGAGGTGAGGCTTTTATAATGTGTGGCCACATACCCAGGGAATCTCAGTGGTTCCTTCACAAGGTGTAAGTACCTACTGGTACTTCTCTGGTAGTGATCATGAGAGTAGGTTTACCAGATGTCACTATTGAAAAGGACTTTGGAAATCACTTTCAGCCCCTCCATTTTACAGAAGAGGAAACAGACTTGGAGAAAGAAAGGTAGATTTGTCCAAGGTCACACAGCCAGTAATGAGCAAAGTCAGTGCAAAACTCAGTTTCTGACTCTAAGTACAGTGCTCTTCTACCAGACCTCAAGTTCTAAATTCTCAGTCAGTTCAAGTTCTCTGACCTTGGCTTCAGGCCCTCATCTGTTTTGAACCTTTTCCCCGAGTCCCTTTACCACCAGCTTCTTAAGTGTCTAGACTTAGATTCTGACATTTCAAAACTATTTTGAGCAAAATGTGGGTTAAACCAAATTAAACCAGTTTCTTCACAGCTCCCAGCATAAGAAGGGTGTCTATCAGGTGACAGAGCAGAAAAGGTTGAGTCCCACCTCTACCCTTTTACCTAAATGTTAGATTCTGTACCCAAATCTTCTTCCTTTAGAAGCTACTTATATGTAATCAAGTATCTTTGGCATCCTGATCTGCATTGAGTAGTAAATCTATAATGACAGACGGCTTTGCCAGTGATGGAGGATGTGAGGGTGCTGGCACGCGCCCCAGAGACGGGGAAATTTTTAAAGCTGAGGTGTCATGTGGCAAGGACTGTTCTCCCTGAGATTTTTCAGTGCATGCGACTCTTACCCCTCTTGCCTGGTGGTGATGGTGGTGGGGATGGGCCTGGTTGAGTGAGGTGACATGAAGAGTGTGTGTGCAGGTGGGTGGGCAGTGGAGCATGAGGGTGAGAGCCCGGGTGGGGGGAGGTGGGGCACATGCTCCTGCACACAGTCTCTGGTTGGGAACAGACCTGGGCTCACTGCCATATGTGGGATCTGTTCTTGGCCCCGGGGACTCTGGCAGACCCCAGGATCCTTTGGGCTTGCAGAAAGCAGAGGGCTAGTGTAAATCTCTGCTGGGACCCTCCATGCCCAGAGATTCTGAGAGATGGGGACTTCTGGTTGCTTAGATAGGTCCTTCCTGGGAGGGAGGTACTCCTTTTCGGCTTGGGTTGTCCTGTCTGTCGCGGCAATGCAGGGAGCCTGTGGGGCTAAGAGAAGCAGGCCTCCTCCAGCCAGGGGTCAGAAGGCCCAAGTTCTAGTGTGTGACCTTGATAGGCAAGTTAACCTCTCTGAACCTCAGTTTCCTCATCTGTAGCATGAGGCGAGTACCTGCCTGCTGGGGCTTTGTGAGGGGTGAACAAGTTAATGGTACCAACCCTGGGAAGCGCTGTAAATGTGCTGCGTGACCTCTTGGTCTGGGTCGCCGTGCAGCTGGGTGGTGACTGCAGGGTTTTTGGTACTGACTGTGTGTACGTGTCCATGCCTTCCTGCCTGGACCTGCTGTTCTGCTGATTGCAGGCAGGCCCTGGAGAGGAAGAGGTGGTCCCCATTTTACTGTTGTCCTTGCTCCACTTGTGAGTTGTCTCATTAATAAAGATAATTACAATTACTATGTAACAAGGATTATGTTGGATTCTTCTTTTTTTTTTTTTGAATAATAAAAAAAAAGAGTCTTACTCTGTCGCCCAGGCTGGAGTGCAGTGGCATGTTCATGGCCACCCCAGTGTTGCCCTGCTGGGCTCAGGCGATCCTTCTGCCTCAGCCTTCCAAGTAGCTGGAATTACAAGGCATGCACCACCACGCCTGGCTAATTTTTTGTGATTTATTGTAGAGACGAGGTCTCACCAAGTTGCCCAGGCTGATCTTGAGCCCCTGGGCTCAGGCAATCCTCCCATCTCGGCCTCTCAAAGTGCTGGGATTACTGACTTGAGGCACCACGCCCGACATGTTGGGTTCTTTGTACCCTTCCCCACCCCTTGTTTAGTGCTGAGCCAGCCCTGCAAGGTGGGCATCGGTTTTGTCCTCTCCACCTTGCAGGTGGGGAGTTGACACTCAGAGGTCTTGTAACAGGCCTGAGGTCATCATGCTGTAAGTGATGACACCTGCACTTACCCAGGGTCTGTGTGACTCTGGAGCCGGTGCTCTTCCTGTGGTGTCTGGAAGACTGCAGAGGGAGAAGAGAGTGGGTTGGTCCCCTGTATGCATGCAGACCCTGAATGGGCAGATACCTGTTACAAGAGCACTGCAAGAGGTCTGGAAGATGCAAGGGGTCAGGCCTCCACCCTGTTGCCTTCAGCCATGGCGGAGGGTGGGAGTGAGGACCTCTGTGCCACACTGTGGTATTGCTGGGCTCTGAAGAGAGCCTGTACTCTAATGGAGGTAGAAGGGGACTGGTGCTCTGAGGGAGGCACTGGCTATGTGAGAGGGTCAGGGGTTGGGGGGCCTAGTGCTCTGATAGAGGTGGGATGCTGGTTTGCTGATCCAGGCAGGACTTGGCACTAGGGGCCTCTATTTTCCAGCAGCAGAGAAGGGGGATGCCATCCTTCCCAGCAGCATTCTGCCCTGTACTAGGGAGATATTTTATGGGTCTCAGCCCAGCCAACAGGGTCAGCTGAGCCCTGATGTAAAAACTGTTAGAGCTGAGGGGGGGTGAGCAGAAAGAAAGCAATTATTAGAGAAGAAGTTTGCTTGGTGAACAAAGGGATTTTTTTTCTCTCCTCTACCTCCAGAGCAATTGATTTAGACTGTAAAGAGCCTACCAAGCCCAGGCACAATCCAGTAGCTGGCCAGACCTGGCTGGCTTGGGCTTTGGAAGCAATTCTCCAGTCCTGCCCTTTCCTGACAAAGGAGCAGATCATTCGTGCATCATTTTGGTTGTTATTGTTGCTGGAGTTATTGTTGTTATTAAGGTTTGTGGGTTGTGACTTACAAAGTCGGTAGGAAGGCTTTTGGCAAGGCACTCCAAGGCTTGCTGGGGCTGTATCTTAACGAAGGGCAGGAGCGTGCACGTTGGAAAGGTTAAAATAGACTGAAGTGGAGGAGAAAGGAGAATGCTAAGTGGCTGGAGGAAAGTCCCCTTGGGCCTAAGGGGAGGGAGGAAGGGGCCTTCTTGGCTGCCTGTGTGGTTGTTCGCCAGGGTGAGGGTCTGTCTGAGGCTGACACAGAGGGGCCTTTCATCCTTCCCCTTCTCAGAAGCATAGTTAGCATCTCACCTCTTTGGACCCCATCTCTCTGGATTCTTTCTGGACCTGCCTGTCCTGATTATTTTTTCTCTCTCGCTCTCAGATCTACACATCCTGTCTCTCTAGGCAAATTCTGCTTCTCTCATGCCCACAGATGCCTGCGCACCCCGTCTTTAGTGGAGACAGCCCATCCTTCTCCTGACCCTGCGACACCTTCCTGGTCCTTCCCACTGTCTCCCCCAACTCCTGCGCTGGAGATGCTGTCTCCTCAGCAGCCCGTCTTCCCATCCCCACCACACGCATACCACTGACGTTCCTGGGAACTTTGTCACAGCCTTTGGCCCCTTCCCAGCCTCTCCCCACTTAACCTGCCTGTGGGTCCCCCATTTTTCTTCGTAAGGGTCTCCTCCCTGGTCTGTGGATGCAATCCTTCCCACCTTCTTCACTGAGGGTGTCCCTTGTCTCCTCCTAGTCTGGCCCCCAGGGACTTCATTGACTCGATGGCTCACCCTGCAGCCTGGAGGATGCCTGTGTTTGATGCCTTATTGTCCAAATGTCTAAAACTTGAGCCTGTTATCATCTTGCTCCGCTGTTGCTTCTCCATTCTTCCATCTTTGGCTGGCGTTCCAGTCTCCCAGCCCAGAATCCTGGGAGGCATTTTAGATTTTTTTTTCCTTCCTCGTTTACCTATGAATAGTCATTGGGTTTTGTTGTTTTCCCCTCAGAGGCTTTTGCACTGACCCATCTCCGTCCACTTGGGCAGGTTCCCAGCTGGGCCCTCTACCTCCAGTCTCCCTGGCTACTGCCCAGTCTGAGGTCACGGCCAGATGAGTCTCCACAATAACGCGTTCATCCTTTCACTCCCCCAATGGTCCATGATGCTTCCCACTCGCTTCCTGCCTGAGACCAGGCCCTTCAGCCAGTCATTCAAGACCCCAGCTGGCCTCCCCCAGCCACGCTCCAACCCAGATTGTCTCTGTGCTGGGGCCCCCGGAGGGCTGCTGTGGACTCACTCTGTAACAGCTCATAGTAAGTGACCTCTGCACAGGTCAGGAGTGTGGTAACTAGTGTAATTTGTCATATTTGTTATGCTGGGCAAATATTTCCTGAGGGCTTTCAATGGGCCAGGCTCTGTGCCAGCCGTGTTCTCCAGAGCTGTTAATCTTGGGGGTGGAGGTGAGGGTAGGGAGGAGATGAACCCTTCCTTCTTAAGGCTTCAAAACCAGGCTGGCAGTCTGAGTGACAGCATGCCCAGTGATGGTTTTCAAGCGAAAATTTTCTTAGTTCATTTCTGGTTGAGTGTACGTTCTCTATTGTGTGACACTGAACATTGGGTCAGAGGTTTAGGTAGCTGACTGGAAAGTAGTTTGTTTAATCTCAGGTGGACCTTGGTTAGATGACCTGAGGGACTGACTGGGTTTTATAGGAAGGAAGCTGAGGATATGCCAGGAGCCTCAGGCTCTTATGGTTTCTATTGTAGACACTTGGCTCTCGCTGTGGCTCAACTGTGCTCCATGCTTCCCGGGCAGGCTCACCCTCCCTCCTGCCTTCCCTCTTCCTTTTCCTCAGTTCCAGAAGTATAGGTGCCCGCCAGTGTCAGGAGAGGCTGGTCTCCAGATCAAAGTCCTAATGCACTGGGCTAGGGCAGTTGTTTCTCTTGACTGGTCAGATTATCTGAGGATTAAAAACAGAGCAGTGAAGCAATGTGTTTTTCTAACAGATTCTTTATTTTTTCCCCTCTAATCACACACATTGAGCTGTGAACTTTCTAGTCTAAAGTCCATTTGCTTCCTGGGAACAGCAGGATAACATATAATAATGTAGTCCCATGAATTTTGGGTGAGCTCTTAGGTGGCCTGAGTAAGGGCAGTGAGTCCTCAGGCATTGTAACCAGATCTGGCTGGGTAGAAGGAGGGAGAAATTATTCCTTGACTCTTCCTCCTGAATGGTTTTACTTTGGGGAGAAGAAACTTTTGAATTCCAGTGGCAGATTATATTTAGAAACATTAGGGTACGGTCATGTTTCGTCCTCTACTCTGCTGAAATGGAAATTTGTATTCTACATTGTGGTAATGGATACTATTAAAGTACTTTATGATTTATAAATCACGTTCGATAAGTTATCCCATTCCATCCTCACAGCAATCACGTGAGGGAAGTATTATTATCTCCATGTCAGACGTGAGTCACTCAGCTGCTAAAAGGTTGAGTGACACTACTTAGGCATCTCAGCTATTGAGTGGTAGAACTCAGACTCCACTGAGGACTTCTGGCTACAAAGGGGACTGAAAAGGCATGAAGTCACCTTAAAGAGATGGGATTCAAATGCTGTCTCCACTTAGTAGCTACGTAATTTTGGTCAGATTATTTTTTAAAAAATTCTTCTGGCAGAAGTTAAAATTCCTCTCAGTATGATCAAACATATAAAATAATCTACAGTTGTCTTTTTTTTTTTTTTTTGAGTTGGAGTCTCACTCTGTCGCCCAGACTAGAGTGCGGTGGCACACTCCCAACCACCGCAGCCTCGACCTGCTGGGCGCCAGCGATACGTCCGCCTCAGCCATCCAAGTAGCCAGAACTACAGGCAACCTGCTACCATGCCCGGATAATTTTTGGTTTATTGTAGAGATGAGGTCTCGCCAAGTTGCCTGGGTGGGTCTCGAGCCCGTGGACTCAGGCAATCCACTCGCCTCAACCTCCCAAAGTGCTGGGATTACAGGCTGAGCCACGAAGCCCAGTCCAGTTGTCTCTTTTTATTGGCCATATTCTTCCATGACCTCTGCCCTTGCTGCATTCTGGTCTAGTTGCTCTGTGGGCTGTTAAATGGTTGTTGTTCTGGGATGCTCTTCACCATTGCCATGGTAATTCTTCTGCCTCTCTCTTCCATTGGTTCCTTTATTACCCAGGTTCTGTGTCACTCTGATTTTTCATTTACTTCTTGTTTTGGTAGAGCATGGATTCCAGTATCTTCCTGAGGAAGAATGCATTGGTTGTAAATTTTGCACATCTGATATCTTTAGTCTGTTTGAGTAAATATATTAGCTTGATGGGCAGATAGTTTGGCTGGGTATACAATTCCAGTTGGAAATCATGTTCCTTGAGAATTGTGAAGGCAGCACTTGATTGTCTTCTGTTATGCTGATGAGCCAATTCTGACTCCTGATCTTTTGTGTGTGATTTTTTTCTTTCTTTGAAATTTTTAGGCTCTCCTCTTTGTCAGCAGTTTTCTGAAAGTTTTCAGTGATATGCTTTGGTGAGAGTCTTTTTTTTTAAATTAGCAGTGCTGGGTCCTCTCTATTGGAGATACACATTCTTCTGTTCTGTGACATTTTCTTGAATTATTTAATTTTATTTTTCCTCTTTTTTTTCTTTTTCTGGGATTCCTTCAATGTGGCTCTTGCACTTAATGGATCTATTCTTTTATTTTTCTTATGTCTTTTTTTAAAGATTTCTTGATCTTTCTATCTTATTGTATAGGAGATTTTTTTTTTCAATTCTGCTTCCAACCCTAGTATATTTCTGTGATAGTTTTACTTTCCAAAAGTTCTTCCTGATTCTCTTTAACTATAATACCTTTTTCATAGCATTCTAGTCTTATTTAATGTGTGTACCATTTTATTTATCTGAGAATAATACTTATAATTTGGTATTTTCTTTTCTTTTTTTTTTCAGTTTCATCTTTCCATTAATTTGTTTTGATCCCTGTCTTTTGTGTTGAGACAAAAGATTTCTTGTGAAACTTGGTTACCTTTTTTTTTTTTTTTTTTTTTTAAGTCAGGGTCATACTAGGTTGTCCAGTTTGGAGTGCAGTGGCACCAGCATGACTAACCACAGCCTCAAACTCCTGGGCTCAAGTGATCTTCCCACCTCAGCCCCCCAGGTAGCTGGGACAATAGGTATACACCACATTGCCTGGTTAAGTTTTTGATTCTTTTTTTTAGAGACAAGGTCTCACTATGTTGCCTAGGCTGGTCTTGTACTCCTGGGCTCAAGCAATCCTCTCGTCTCAGGCTCCCAAAGTGTTGGGATTACAGGTGCCAGCCACCGCACCTTGCCTGTCTGTCTATTGAGGAGCAAGGCATTGGCGTGTGGATAGGCAGCTGTGTGAGATAGGAGTGGCTGTTTACTGAGAGAGCCATACAGTAGAGATTTGAGCAGGAATTTGGTTGTTTCACTTGAGGATATCCAAATCACTGCCTTTTGGTTGTTTTTCTTATGTTCTTTAGTTTCCCCAGAGAAACATTCTCTAGTCTCTTGCTTGGGGAATAAGACTAACAGGCAGCATTCTGGAAAAGGGGAGGGAGATGCTGGGTGCTAGGAGCTTTCAGGAATGGGTGGTCTCAAAGTTCAGTTTGTAGACTTCCCTTAACCCTCTTATCTTCTCTGAGGGCTATCTTCCTACCCTCTGCCTGGTGTCCCCAGTGGAGCTTTTCTTATTTTTCTCTCCATATGGTAATCTACTTGTCTTCTGCCAGGTGAGGAAGGGGCCGTTGCTTGGCTATACAGACTGGATGATAGGATCAGCTTTGTGTCTGCTTCTTATTCAGACGTTTAACACCCCTCGCAATTACTTTCAGCCACATCCTTCATTGTGCCTACAGAGGTGCCTGGTACCTCCAGTTCCCACAGTTCTCCGGGATTCTCTGGGGGAGAATTGGCTCATTTCTTGTTGGTTGACCTTCTGAGATCACTGGCTGTGTGAGAAAAGCTACAAACTTCTTACCCATTCATTCCCATCTGAAACATTAAGGGGTAGTCTTATTTCGTGTATTTTATGCTTTTGTGTTTTTAGGTGGGACGGAGTTTTCATAGACTAGTGTATGGCATTTGGGGGTAATGTATAGAATAGAGACGTTGACTGCCCATGGGGCTCTTGATTGACGGGTAACAACTTAGAATGCTTGTACAGTCAGCCTTGGTATCTGCAGGGGATTGGTTCTAGGACCTCCTTCTACCCCCACAGGATACCGAAATCTATGGATGCACAAGTCCTTTATATAAAATAGCACAGTATTTGCATGTAACCTGTGCACACCTTCCTGTGTGCTTTAAATCATGTATACTTATAATACCTAATACAATGTAAGTGCTATGTAAATAGTTGTTATACTGTTTTTTAAAATTTGTATTTTTAAAATTGTATTGTTATTTTTTTCAAATATTTTTTGATCCGCGGTTGGCTGAATCCACGGGTGCAGAACCCACGGATATATAGGTATCCGTATACAGTCCATACAGCCTTATAAAAATGCATGGAGGGGTGGGGTATTGAAGACTGGGAGTGGGCTGGGAAGTGTCCCTAGAGGTGAAGGGGTAGGTGTGGTATGTGAGAAGTGTTGGTTTGCCCTTATCTCCCAGAAGTAAAATGTGCTCAAGGCAGCACATCTGTGGGCACTGATTCTTCCTAGGGCCTGACTGGAAGCTGGGACTCACAGTCTTGGCTCTTTGGTCCCCAGGTGGTCCTGCCGACTTGGCCGTCCTCTGCAAAAGTCTCTTCACTCATTGAGAAAATCTCTGACCCCAAGGACTTGAAAAAACTTCTCAGAACCCGGAATAATATACTGGTGCTTTACTCCAAATCTGGTGAGTGTCCTGTCCTGGCCTTGGGGTCATTCATGGGTTGGGATGGGATGGAAAGGAAGAAGCAGGGTAAAGGTGGGAGGCAGGAGACCTTAGGACTAAAGCCACTCAGGGAGGTCTGAGGGAGATTGGCTTGGTCAGCTTTCTTCAGAAGACAGAGGCAGATGCATGCAGGGGCACTCTGCCACTTTGGGATCCCCAGGGGACTTTTCTTTTTTTTTTTTTTTCTTTTTTTTGAGTTGGAGTCTCACTCTGTCGCCCAGACTGGAGTGCAGTGGCTGCTCCCAGCCACCGCAGCCTCGACCTGCTGGGCTCCGGCAATCCTTCCGCCTCAGCCTTCCAAGTAGCTGGAACTACAGGCTCGCGCTACCATGCCCGGCTAATTTTTGATTTATTGTAGAGATGAGGTCTCGCCAAGTTGCCCAGGCGGGTCTCAAACCCACGGGCTCAGGCAATCCACT
>CAUYQG010046015.1:0-18782 GCA_963574415.1 Tarsius wallacei
AGTCCTAAGACTGAGCCGATTGGCTGGCACTAGCTGTGAGCCAATTAGTCTCCACTTAGCTGTTCTGATTCGTCAGTACTAAGGACCAATTGGCAGAAGGTAGGGCCTAATGGTGAGCTGATTGGTTGCTTTTTGATCCCAACAGTGAGTACTTAAGCTCAAGTTTGAGAGGCTTGCAGGAAGCTTGTTTACCCAACCTGAGAGGCCTGGGGGGATTTTGCTACATTGTTACCAGAGGGCCTGCCTGCCTGTCTGCCTAGCCTTTCTCTAGTTAGCTCCTGCCTCAATGTATATAGGAACACACACACACACATACACACACACTCTCACACACACACACACACACACACACACACACACTGCTATTATTTTTTAGTAGGATGGTAAATTGGAATTCAGAGGATGGATAGTTAGCATATGGATGTCTAGATCAGAGAGAATGGAATGTTCCATTTCAGTGCTATGTCCAACGATCCACTTTAGTTTCTCACTGTACTTGCCCTACTAAAATATTTGGCACCATTTATCAGTCTCTCCCCTTGTAAAGACTGTCTTTATTGGGCTATCAATCAGAATGCTGCTCCCTGTTTTCTTACCTGACCACTCTATTTCCGTGACCTCTGCTGGCTTCTGCTTTTCTCTCTGAACAATTACTGCTGAGGTTCTCCAAGACACGTGCCCCGTCCCTTTCTCCAGTTCATCTGCACTCACTCTCTAAGCAAACTTGTCCCATCTCATGGGCTGAAACAGCATCTCTGTACTGATGAATCCCAAATTTGCATCCCTAGACTTGAACAACTAGTTGCCTATTTTATATATCTACCTGAATATCTAATAACAATCTTCATATGTCTAAAGGCCACTCCCATCTCCTTCTTACTGAGTCCCCTTCCTGTTCCTTGATTCCTTCCTGTTCTAATGTACAGGATTCCTCAGCCTTTTAACATACCAGGCCACTTCTTGCACAAAACCTTTCCATAGCTCCTTTCTCCACCTACAGTGCTTGAAAGGAGGGAACCTTAGACATTTAGAATATAATGTAGCCAATTTTAAGTCAGCACAACCATTTTGCTTGGGCCTTGCCCCTTGGCATTCCCTTGTTGCACAGTTTGTACTGCCCACACGGTCGGATGCTGATTTTACCCTATAATCATTAACAAGAAAAATACTTTAGTTTTAGAAATGGTAATTACACAGAAACTCTTAAGCATTTCCGGTCTTGCTAACTACCTATCTTTCAGGCAGTCGGATTGATACATTGTTATTGGCCACCCATGACGACTTCTAGCACACCTCCAGGAGGCAGGTTTATTGGTGTATTGTTATCATACCACCATGACAACCTCCAACCCACCACCTGAGATCATGAGATGTTGATGTCTGTGATGTCAAGATAGTAGATTCTTGTAACTACTATGGAAACCAAAGAATACGACTTTGGACATTCTTTTTGGCCCAGACCTCCTCCAGGTCTAAGCCCCACTTTATTTTATTATTTATTTGTCTATTTATTTTTGTTTATTTGTTCTAGTCTCACTCTGTCACCCAGGATGGAGTGCAGTGGCACACTGACAGCCATCCCAGCGTCGACCTGCTGGGCTCCAGCGATCCTTCCACCTCAGCCTTCCAAGTAGCTGGAACTACAGGCACGTGCTAACACGCCCCCAGTAATTTTTTGATTTATTGTAGAGAGGAGGTCCCTCTGCCAAGTTGCCTGGGTTGGTCTCAAACCTGTGGGCTCAGGCAATCCACTCACCTCGGCCTCCCAAAGTGCTGGGATTACAGGCTGAGCCACTGAGCCCGACCCCCTCTTTGTTTTGAAGACCCTTAAATACACCATGTTTCCAGCCTTCACATGACACAGCCCCCTTTCCATCTGTGAAAGGTGAACTTTAGTTCCTTCTATTTTCTTCTCTGTTGCAATCTTGCATTATTCCTGCGGCACTCTGCCTCAGTTTACCCTTTCAGTGCTCTTCCTCCAATTGTGCCTGGACTCCCAGTTGAATCTTTGATGTCACATTCTCAGCCAGACCTATTTAAAAACCACAAACTTATTAAAATTTGCAATTCTGTCCTCTCTAACCTTTTCCTGAAATTATCTTTCTTAGTATCTATGTTACTCTATTATAGCATGTATTACTTAGTAAAAAGTTATGTAATCATTTAATTCGGTTTTTTTCTCTTGGACTCCAGTTTGTTTATTTTTCTACATAAGCTCCATAAAGGACACAAATATTTGCTTTATTCACTGCTGTATATACTCCTAGGTCATAGAACAGCACCCAGTAGGTGCTCAACTGTTTGTTTAATGTATACATTTTTTTTTCTTTTGAGTCAGGGTCTCACTCTCTCACCCAGGCTGAGTGCAGTGGAAAAATGGATTGAGGAGGACTGGAATTACCTTCTATGATGGGTAGCAAGTTTTTTGTTTAAGTTATATTTTGGTTTTGCCAATTTGCCAAAAACGATGCTGGCAACTGGATTTTTTAAAAATGTCACTATGGTTTGCTGTCTTATCGCAAAGCATTTTCTAGTCATCAATATAGTTACATTTTTCAATAAGAGAAAATCTGCAAAGCCAAGTTTGAAGGTTAAAAACTCAGTAATGAATGTTCTTGCTCTTGTGGGTTATCTCAGATCCTTAGCATTATTTTAATGTCATTTTTAATGTGAATTTCCATGCTATTTTAATTCATTAGTCATGGGCTATCATTTTTTGAAGTAATTACTATAATTTCATCAAATGACATAATTATAGTAAATACTTTGATGTAATTACCATAAATATGGAAAGAGACACCCGAAGGTGTAATAATGTCACAAACTAAGATATTTATGATGTGTAAAGACAAATTATGATGACATTTATGACATGTAATAACATCACTGGGTTGTGTTTATGTTGTATAAAGAATAATGATATAAATAGAATGTAAAATTACATCATGTAGATTAATTTCTTTTACAAATAGTATGGAAACTTGAGAGCTCTACAAGGCCTCAGGTTCAGATGAATAGATCATTGCCACTTTTTAGCATTTTTTTCCTTTGAACCCTAATAAATGACTATGCTATTTTTTTGGGGGGGGGAAGCATTTTCCTTTTGAAAGCATGGACATAGACACCAAGCAGAAGCACAAAATGAGAGAGCATATTTAGTCCTTGAAAAAAATATTCATTTGAGGAGTTGAAAATAGCTTTATATATATTTGGAAGAAACGCCAATGTTTAGTCCATACTGTCAATTCAGACTAACAAGTCACTTTAGTATTTTCTTAAAAAGGAATCAGCTTGGCCGTTTGGCACTTACAAAGTAGACACCTATTTAACTGAAAGATTTCTTCTCTTGTCAGATTAAGTCTTGGGTTCATAAAGAAGTAACTTGGCATTTATACATTCTACCTATTGGAATAATGTAATATAGTCTTTTTTTTTTTTTTTCCCAGAAAGCAGGATGTATTGAGAGTACAGAAAAGCTCCTACAGTGAGAGATGACCTGAGGGGGTTAGCGGTAATATAGCTTTCAATAAAAATAAAAGAACCCAAGGCTGAAAACAAAGCTTAATTTTGTGAACATTTTAGTTCTTGTTAGACTGAGGCAGAGAAGTACTTTAAAAATAATTTCTACTGCATGGTTATAGCTTAGGGTGAAAAGGCTTATGGGCATTAATTACCTTATTTATGGTAATATTTGTGATCAGTGTCTTCTTGTATACAAGAGAAATTCAATGTCAGAGAAAAAGAGCCTTATCCTAATGTATTAGCCAAAGGATTTTTTTGAGCATTCACTTGATCCGATTATATCTTGAGCCTAGAATTTATTAGTCTGAGTTAGGCCTTCTTTTTTCTGCTCTCTAGTACAGTTCAAAATCCTCTTCCCATTCTGCAGGTTTCATACTCCCTCATGCCCTTGATACTGTTTTAGGGCATGACAATTTTTTCTTCATAGGCATTTAATATCAGGTGGGTGCAATGATAATTTTGTTATGAATTTTACCACTTTTTACCATGGACTGCCCAAGCTCCATTAAGTAATAACAAGTGAATTATGTCTGTGTTTTATTTGGAAAACCAATCAGACCCCAAGAGTCGATTCACAGATTACAATTTCCTCGAAGGTTTGTTGACTACAAGCACTTTGGATCTTAATTTCTGAATTTGTAAGTGTCCTTCATTGCAAAAAACAGACTCCACTCCAGCTTATTAAAACTGTAAATAAAGATATCACATCATACTCTGGAGTTCACATAATCATGATGAGAGCCAGCAAATTAGTCTCAGACACCACACTATCAGGAAAAAATTCCAAATAATGCCACTGAAAGCATGATACCAATTTCACCCTTGGAAAATCACCTCTGCCCCTGCTATATCTGATAGTTCAATGTTCCTGTGCCATGTTCCTCTATACATGTCAACAAAACTGTTGCTGAACATGCCTCATTCCTCACATTGTTCTTTGCTGTAGGGAAATCATTGTCTTTATTTCATCTGATGGCTGGAATCTAGGTCACATGACTATGCATCTCCTACATGGGAGACAGAAAAGTGAGGTCTTGGCTTCAGACTTAAAGAAGAGCACCTTAGCCAGGCTCGGTGGCTCAGCCTGTAATCCTGCGCCTTTGGAGGCTGAGGTGAGCGGATTGCCTGATCCCGCTGGTTCGAGACCCGCCTGGGCAGGCGAGACCTCATCTCTACAATAAATTAAAAAAAAATTAGCTGGGCGTGGTAGCGCACGCCTGTAGTTCCAGCTACTTGGAAGGCTGAGGCGGAAGGATCGCCGGAGCCCAGCAGGTCGAGGCTGCGGTGACCAGAAGCGGCCACTGCACTCCAGTCTGGGCGACGGAGTGAGATGCCAACTCAAAAAAAAAAAAAAAAGAAGAGCACCTTATTCAACCAATGGTGCTGGGAAAATTGGATAACTACATGCAGAAAAAATAAAACTTGATTCCTATCTCTCACCATATACAAAAATTATCTTAAGATAGATTAAAGACATAAATGTTAGACCCATAAACATAAAAATCATAGAAGAAAACCCAGGAAAAACTGTTCAGTACATTGGCCTAGGCAAATAATTTATGGTTAAGACCCCAAAAGCAAATGCAGCAAAAGCAAAAATAAACAAGAGGGGTTTAATTAAACTAAAAATCTTTGCACAGCAAAATAAATAATCAACAGAGTAAATAGAAAACTTACAGAATGGGAGGAAATATTCACAAACTATACATCTGACAAAAGACTAACATCCAGAATCTACAAATAATTCAAACAAATCAGCAAGAAAAAAGCAAATAGCCCATTAAAAACTGGGCAAATGACATGAAAAGACACCTCTCAAAAGATATACAAATTGGACAAGAAACATATGAAAAAATGCTCAACATTGGTAATCATCAGGGAAATGCAAATTAAAACTACAATGAGATGCCACCTTACAGCAGTTAAAATGGTCATCATTTTAAAAAGTCAAAAAACAACAGATGTTGACACAGATGCAGTGAAAAGAAAACACTTATACACTGTTGGTGAGATTGTAAATTAGTACAACCTCTAAGGAAATTGGTATGGAGATTTCTCAGAGAACTAAAAGTAGATCTACTATTCGATCCAGCAATCCCACTGCTAAGTATCCACCCAAAGGAACAGAGGTCATTATTTAAAAAAAAGACACCTGAACTTAGATGTTTATCACAGCACAATTCACAATTGCAAAGATGTGGAATCAACCTAAATGCCCATCAGCTGATCTCACACACACACAATGGAATATTATTCAACCATCAAAAAGAATGAAATCATGTCTTTATCTGCAAATTAGACAGAACTGGAGACCATCAACCTAAGTGAAATAACGTAGGAACAGAAAACCAATTACTGCATATCCCACTTGTAAGTGGGAGCTAAACTAAGGATCTGCAAAGGCACAGAGAATGACATAATGGACACTCAGACTCAGAAAGAGGAGGGTGAGAAGCGGAGAGGAATATCAGTACAATATGCACAGTGGTGGGTACACTTAAAGCACAGACTTCTTTACCACTATACAATGCATCCATGTAACCAAAAACCATTTGTACCCCTTAAAGCTGTTGAAATTAAAAAAGACCAAAAACAAAAACCAAAAAACAAAAACCTTGAAGAAGTCATAATGTGGAAATTTACCCTAAAATATAAGAATGGTTTTCATAAAATTGTGGACTGGCATAGCTTTTTGCAAATGGTCCTTAATTTATGAAGGGGTTATGTCCTGACAAACCCATTTTAAGTTGAAAATATCACAAGTTGAAATGCATTTAATATGATCAACCTGTGCTAAAGTTGAAAACTTGTAAGTCAAACCATCATAAATCAAAACAGAGGTCACGTCTTGATAAACCCTATGTAGAGTCGAAAAATCATTTAGTTGAGTCAGGGGTAAGTTGGGGGTGATCTGTACATGTTCACTACATCTGGGAAATGCTCTGAGGGACCTAAGGTTTAGAAAACATGTGGTGATATTTTAAACTGTTCCCTGAACACTACTGCTCAGATTTAGTTTACCCTTTCATTACTTTACAACGACACTCTTCATGCTTTTGAGTTTATTTCCCTATGTCTCAGTAACTCTGCCTCTTACAATCAGATTGTGGTGATGAAGAGGAGAATGCAAATGGACCCTTATCTGAACGGTTACTATTTGCTCAAGTAAAACGTTATTCTAAAAACTAAATGCCATTGCACTTTACTAAGTTGCATCTGTTTCAACTTAGAATGCTTTCCTTTCTCCTTTTTTTGAATTGAGATCTCGCTTTGTCACCCTGTCTGGAGTACAGTGGCATGGAGGATCATGGTTCATGGCAGCCTCAACCTCCTGGGCTTAGGCGATCCTTCTGCCTCAGCCTCTTAAGTAACTGGGACTATAGGCATGCACCACCCACGCCTGGTTAATTTTGTGATTTTTTTTTTTTTGTAGAGTTGAAGTCTCACTATGTTGCCCAGGTTGATTTTGAAATCTTGGGCTCAAGCAGTCCTCTCGCCTCAGCCTCCTAAAGTGCTAAGATTACAGGAGTGAGCCACCACGTCCAACTAGAATGTTTTTGATTTCTACTAAATTACTAGGGGTCACTATAATTTATCTGCCACAGAAGTGACCAATTTTATATAACATGAATTCAGTCACAGTTTCTCAAAATGATTTGGGCAGGCAGGAGAGTCAGTACCAGCCTCTCACTGGGATAGCCCTGCTCATTAGATCTTTTAAGCCAATGGTTTTCATTTAGGAAGAGAGAGTCACAGAGACTTAGACTCACCCCACAGAATGTGTCCACAGTTAGCTAAGGACCCTATTTTTGAGCAAAGTTGCCCTCTAGTTTAGCTCAAATTTATGTAGTTTTCCCAATAGAGAAGTTCACCTCACAATCCTTCATACTGTGGATGATGATAGACTGAAACGCAAGCAAAATAGAAAAAATAATCCTCATAAAATGTATGAAATTGTCCAGATGTTTGGATGTCAGGTAAATCATTACAGTTTGACAGAAATTTAGTCTACTGTAACACAAGGCTTACTTTAATAAAATCTAGCTAAGCAGGTAGGGAATGAAAGAATAATTCCTTATCAGAGTATTGACAAGTGAATAGCTGAATGTATTTATTTAGCAAAGAGATGATATAGACAATGCAAGAATGTGCAAGTAAAACTGGAGAGTACCCCCCCAATCATATTTTTAGTGATTATTAGTTTTTTCTAGCAGAATAATCTCTTAAGTCTATTATTGGTATTTCCAGGATAGATTTTAAAAGTGATGGACACCTAAGTCCAAATTCATTTAGACTGATGTTTTCTTAAAAAAAAAAGTACACATCAACTGGGCACAGTGGATCATGCCTATAATCTCAGCATCTGGGGAGGAAGGAGGATTGCTTGAACCCAGGAGTTTGAGACCAGCCTAGGCAACAAAGCAAGACTGTCTCTACAAAAACATAAAATAAAATAAACTGGAAATGGTGATATGTGCCTGTAGTATCAGCTACTTGGAAGACTAAGGCAGGAGGATCACTTGAGCCCAGAAGTTCAAGGAGACAGTGAGCTGTGATTGTACCACTGTACTCCAACCTGGGCCACAGAGCAAGACCCTATATCAAACAAACAAAAACAAAAAAACTGCATTGCATTAATAGTTTTTTCTTTATCACTTTTTATTCTTTGCCACTGAACTTAAATGGTGTAATTGTAACCAGCTCTTTTATTTTCCATTTTATTCCATTTTAAATTAGTTTCATAGCATGGAACTGATTTGAAGTTTTGATTGAAGGCTTCGCTTTCTCTAGAACCATTTTAATGAAAAGATGAATGAGAAGAATTTAATGAATGAGAAGACTTCCTTGAGCAGATTAGTTAGGACAATGTATACAACCAAATCTGAACATTAAATATCAAGGGTGCTGCCGTGAGACGTCAAGCAGCCCAGAATGGTTGGTGTATTTAGGACCTATGAGTTCTGAAACTGACTCCATTCTGCCTTCCTGTGTGTTACCCTGGACAGATCATCTAACCTCTCCTACTTCTGTTTCTATCATCTATTGAATTAAAGATTGTGGAACAACATGCTTGTCAAATTACCATGCTATGATAGGAATACGTTTGAAACTAGTAGAAAGTGTTTTGCCCATCTCCTCAGTAAAATAAAACAAGCTCCTATTGTGTTTTAAGAGTGAACTCAATTGCCTGATTTATGCTGTCACATGTTTGCAAAGAGTGTAAATTGATTTTCACTCAAAACAGACTGAAAAGTCAAAGTACTTGCCAAACTCGAAATCACTAACCTGTCTGGAAAATCTCACCCAAACCCATGGAGTCTGAGGGACTATAAATGTTAAAATCAGATGCTTATAGAGAAAAATTGTGGCCAGAGTTATCCCACAAAGCAAGCTAATTGTAAGCTATACAGACCAAAAAAAAAAAAAAAAAATCCTTTGCAAGAGAGCAGCAGTCAGTTTTTCTCCAAATTGATTAACTCAATACAGCTAGACCGAAGAAGCCTCACATGTATTTATTCTGAGAAAACTAACTCTCAAGGCAGCTCTGCAGTATTTACATGGTCTGCGTTTTTTTAGTGGGGAAGTGATACTTTAAAAATGTAGTTGACTTGGGTTAGACTTGGAAGTTTCAGACAGCTGGAAAAAAAACTCGGTAGCAACATGACTTGGCTTTTCACTGTATTTGAACATGTCAGCTAAGCGCTTAATACAAGTTTTGGACTGGGTTTAAAACTCAGTTCCATGGTTTAGTATTCTGTCCTTACTGTCAAGTGGCAATGATGATGATTCTTACCTCACGGGGTCGTTGTGAGGGTTAAATAAGGTGAAATCCACAAGAAAATCAACATGGCTGATGCATAGTGTTTCTATCAACATCCACTAAAACACTTTATTTCTATCATTTTTTAATAAGGAAGAAGGTAAATAAGCACCAGAATTTTGCAGGGGCTTTTCTAGAGCCACTAAACATCCAGGTTTATCAAGAACTGGGCTCTGGGATGTTTTTCTTTTTTTTTTTGAATGTGGGACATTAAGTGAGACTATGGAATAGTTGGTCACCATAGCCTTTATTAAGAGCAACTAAGACCTAGTGGAGTCAGAAGAGTATCAAAAGTTAGTGGGAGCCTGGAATAGACTGAAAACTGACTATATGCTTTTTTACTTGACCATATATCCTTTGGTGTCATAAACGTGAATCAGCAAATGAGTCCAGTTCTCTTATTCATTTAATCATGAACAAATGCAATGACAAAAAATGAGCCAGATGCTTTCACAGACTTTTGCTGAAGATCTGCTATATGCACAGCGTAGATAGAATAATAAATATATGACTTCATAAGTGAGATAAAGTGTGACAGGTGCCACATTAAAGGTAAGAGCAAGGTACAGTATGTGGACACATTTACCTTTTTTTCAGAGCTCACATCTGCTAACATGTGCCTTTCTCAACATATTCTAAACTCCTTGACAAGAGGTATGGAAGCCAAAGAGCTCCATCTTGATTGCTAATCTCCATGTTAACTTCTGATTAACCTCTGTTCAAGGAAGGCCTCTAAGATTTCTAGAATACCTATTGTTCCCTGTGTAAGAGCAGGTACTTACCTTAAATCCTGCCTTTAGGTCAAACAACTTTGCTGTTATCGTATTTCACTTGTCCTTCACATTCCTTCAGAGTCATCCTTTCCCTGTGTCTAATGGCATAGGGAACCACTATTTCATCTGGCTGTGGTGGGAGACCCACACATGGCTTTTGTTTGTTAAGTCCCTACTAAACGTTTTATTCTAATAAACTGGATTTGTCAGTCTCTTTCTTGAGTCTCTCAGCTTCCTTGGACTTTAGGTTTAGGTTTGCATAGACCTACCCACCTTGAAACAAGAGGACATGTGCATGTCTTCTTCACTATAAGCTTATAGTATCTACAATGATACTGGCCATGTAATAGTTGTCCTGTGAACAGTCATCAAATAGATTATTATATGACATTAAAAGCATGCTGCTACAGCATGTTGTTGCAACATTATCAGTTAAGTATTTCTTACCAAGAGATATGTTGAGTTTTATCTGTCCAAAAAATGTCCAAGCCCAGCTCCCAAAGTGGGCAGATTGCTTGAGCCCAACTTGGGCAACATAGTGAAACTTCGTCTCTACAAAAAAAAAAAATCAAAATATTTTCCGGGTGTGGTGGCGTGTGCTTGTAGTCCCAGCTACTTGGGATGCTGAGGCGGAAGGATTGCCTGAGCCCAGGAGGTCGAGACTGCTGTGAGCCGTGATCATCGTGATCATGCCACTGCACTTCAAACTGGGCAACAGAGTGAGACCCCAACTCCAAAAAAAAAAAAAGAAAAATATGTCCAGATCAATACATTTCTTTAGCATTTATACATACATACACGCATACGTATATAATATGTATTTATGTGTGTGTGTGTGTGTGCATGTGCATACACACAACAGGGAAGATTCTGAACTAAAAATAACAATTTGAGGGTTATCAACATTGCGGAAGTTGGTGAACATGTTTTCAGTCATTCTCAACAGATAGGTAAAAGTAGGATGATACAGTGATTGAAATAGGATTTTAAAAAATAAACTGTAACGTTTAGAATAGTTTTAGATTTACAGAAAAATTGTAGCTAGTGTAGAGAGTTCCCATATACCCTGGACTCAGTTTCCTGTGTTATGAACATGTCACATTAATATGGTACACTTGTTACAATTATTAGTAATCAAAGCCCATAACTTATTACTGTTTTCTTAAGTTTTTTTTTTTTTCTAATGTCCTTTTCTGTTCCAATATTCCATTTAGGATACCATATTACATTTAAGTGTCATGTCTCCTTAGTCTCCTCTTGGCTATGACAATTTCTCAGATTTTCTGTTTTTGATGACCTTGACAGTTTTGAGAAATACTGATCAGGTATTTTGTAGACTGACACTTTATTGCTATTTGTTTGACTTATTTCATATGATTAGACTGAGGTCATGGGATTTCAGGAGGAAGACCACTGAGGTATAAAGTGCTATTTTCATCATATCATGTCAAGGGTCCATGCTATCAACACGACTTATCACTGTTGATATTGAACTTGATCACCTATCTCAGATATTTGTCATTTTTTTTGCTGTAAATTTTTTTAAATAATGACATTATATTATACATATAATTTTCCCTGAAAAGACACATTTTTCACGAAAAGCTATTTGAAATAAAACTGCAAGGTTTGCTGAATGTAGACGAATGTTTTGTTAGCTGAGATGTTGTTTTATGTTTTCATGCAAAATAACTGTAATGATCAGGAGGACTTAGTTAATCTGGGCAACAAGCAACCATAGAGCTTAATGGCTCAGCAAAATGTTTATCCCTTACTCAGGCTGTATGTCCATCTTGGGTCTACTGGAGGCTCTGCTTCATGTCTCCTTACTCTGGGACAGAATTTACATATTCCCAACAGAAGTTAATCTTCAGGGTTTGAGAAAGGATACTCAGAATTTTTGAAAGTTCTTGGGGATTTCCCAAATCATAAGTTATTTTGTATGATTCATTGCGCTCTACTTACATATTATTTAAAATAATAGAGTGTCCATAACAATAGAAAGTAAATCTGCTGTTGTTGTTATAGGGTTATAATAAAAGTTTTAGAGATTTTCCTTAATAAGGAAAAAAACATATTCTTTTGATGAGTATAGAGCTCCTTATGGGTGTCATGATCATGTTAAAAATTTAGGTAGTGATGCTCTTTATACAGCTCTGTCACTATACTAAAAACCATTGAATTGTATGCTTTAAAACAGTGAATTTGGCCAAAGGCAGTTGTTCATGTCTGAATCGCCAGTGTTTGGGAGGCTGAGGAGGGAGGATCACTTGAGCCTTGGCGTTTGATGCTGCAATGAGCTATGATCATGCCACTGCACTCTAGCAACAGGAGACTGTCTCTAATTAAGAAAAGCCAAAGAAATAACAAAACAAAGTTAATTTTATGGTAAATTAATTTATAACTCAATATAGCTGTTCTAAAAAATAAACAAAGCATAGTTTATTATTATAAGCCAATCTGTAGCAATGCAATATGTAACAATATTTATATGTAACATACATTCTAATAAATTTGTACTATATAATATAAACATCTGTTATATAGAAAATATATGTTATACATATTATATATCTAATATAGGCTATGACATGTTACTGTTATAATATATTGGTCAAGAATAATAAACTATATTTTATTATAAAGAATATATTTTATATATTTGTTACACATTTTATATATTATATATAATGATTAATACTTACACATGTATTAAAATATATACACATCCATATATCAATGGCATGCAAAAATTATATTTACTTGATATTGACATTTAGTAATATAAAACATTAAAGGAAGGGATCTTTAACACAAAATTGTACTAAACAATAATCATATAAATAATTGATAGATAAGGCCACAATTACTCAAAATCCCCTGCCGACCTCACTATTTTCTGATGTTTAATTAAGGCCGGCTATTTTGGGATGAATATAAACCTATTCATCCATACATACTGGCACACTTTAAAGAAGGAATCATTAGAACTGACAAACATCATTTCCTCAAGAAACTCCTCAGAGCGTCTCAATATCGCCAATCCTCCTTGAGTCTCTCTGATTCCTCCATTTCCCTCTGTACTCTGACATTCTGAGTGTACTTTTCTTTCTAGTATCACGCAGTCTAGCTGTTTCCTATTTTACTTGGTACATGCAATCTATTTGCATTTAATGTAATTTTCTACATCACTCTTACATTACAGATTGAGTATCCCTAATCCAAAAATCTGAAATCCACAATGCTCCCAAATCTGAAACTTTTTGAGTGCCAACATGATACTTAAAAGGAATTCTCAGAATTCATTTTTGGGATGCTTAGTCAGTAACTTTAATGCAAATACTCCAAAATCTGGAAAAATCCAAAATCCAAATCACTTCTGATCCAATGTATTGCAGATAAGGAATATTCAATCTATATCTCCTCTCCATTAATTCCTCCTTTTTGATTAATCAACAAAAAAGTGTATTATTTCTATCTATTAACTTCTTAGTTATACGTTCTAATTAGTTATTTACACTGGTTATTGTTAGTTATATTTCCCTTTTCCTGGTTATTCTAGAAATTACAAGATACATTCATAGCTTACATGGAAATAATTCAAATTACTTCTTTTACATTTTGCCAAAATTGTAAACCCTTCTGGCTTTTTGTCCATTCATTCTCTATCTTTTAAAGATTTTCTCTTTTTTTGATTAAAAAAATTTTTTTTATTTTAATCTTTTTTTGTTTCTTTTTTAAATTTTTTCTTTTTTTGTTTTTGTTTATTTGTTTTTTCTTTTTTTATCCTCTATCTTTTGCATTTTTATTCTATTGCATTTTAGCAGTACATACATTTTAAATACCATAGGATATTATTATTGTTGATTTGAACAATCAATGTTCATTTCTAATTACCCACATATTTATTCCATTTGGTGTTCATTCATTCCTTCCTGCATTTCAATGTATCTATCTGAGATTAGTTTTATTCTTCCTGAAGAACTCTAATATTTATTTATTTGTTTTGTTCTGTTTTAGTGTAGTTCTGCTATTGAAAATTCTGCTTTTTGTTTGAAAATTTCTTTATTTTCTTTATTTCACTTTTTTTTTTTTTGAGTCAGGCTCTTGCTATGTCACCCAGGCTGAAGTGCAGTGGCACAATCACAGTTTGCTGCAGCCTCAAACTCCTGAGCTCAAGCTGTCTTCCTGCCTCAGCCTCTCAAGTAGTAGGAACTGCAGGCATGCACCACCACACGCGGCTATTTTTTTTATTTTTTGTAGAGACGAGGTCCCGCTGTGTTGCCAAGGCTGATCTCGAACTCCTGGGCTCAAGCAATCCTCCCACCTTGGCCTCTCAAGGTATTGAGTTTATAGGTATGAACTTCTATGCCTGGCTTTCACTTTCATTTCTGAAATAGTTATAAAAAAGCTTTTCTCTCAGCTCTTAAAAATAACATTCCTGGCCGGGCTCTGTGGCTCAGCCTGTAATCCCAGCTCTTTGGGAGGCCGAGGTGAGTGGATTGCCTGAGCCCGCGGGTTCGAGACCCACCTGGGCAACTTGGCGAGACCTCATCTCTACAATAAATAAAAAAATTAGTCGGGTGTGGTAACACGCGCCTGTAGTTCCAGCTACTTGGAAGGCTGAGTGGAGGGATCACCGGAGCCCAGCGGGTGGAGGCTGCGGTGGCCGGGAGTGGCCACTGCACTCCAGTCTGGGTGACAGAGTGAGACTCCAACTCAAAAAATAAAATAAAATAAAAATAATATTCCTGTCTTCTGATTTTTATTGTTGTTAAAATGTCAGCTGTCAGTCTATTGTTGCTACTTTGCAGGTTATATGCCTTTTTTCTAGTGGCTCTTTAGATTTTCCCCTAGTCTTTGGACAGAAATTTTACTCGATTGTGCTTATGTAGGGTTTTCTCTGTGTTTATCCTGAACCTGGACTCTCCGGGCTTTTAAAATCTATCAGTTGGCATATTCTTATCCTCATGAACTATGTTTCTGCTCCAGTCTCTTTCTGAGTCTTCAGTCATATGTGTGTTAGAACTTATAAGCATGCCCAACATATTTCTTATGCTCATCTGTTTTTTAATAACAGCTTTATTGAGATATTATCAATGTACCATAAAATTCACTCTATAACATCATGCTACGTGTAATAAGCCAGGCACAAAAAGAGCAAATATTGTATGTTTCCACTTCTATGAGGTCCCTAAGCAGTTAAATTCACAGAGAAAGAAGGTAGAATGGTAGTCAACAGAGGTTGAGGGGAGGGGAAATAGGGAGCTAATGTTTAACAGGCACAGAGTTTCAGTTTTGCTGGATGAAAAAAGTTCTGGTGATGATGGTGACACAATAGTTTGAATGTGCTTTATCCCATTGAACTGCAATTAAAAAACACCTAAAATGGTAAATATGTTGTGTATTTTCTGCACAATCTGTTTTAGAAAGCACTCTTTCCAAGTGTACAATTCAATGGCTTATTAGCATAGCCTCAGAGTTGTGTAAGCATCACTACGGAGTTCAGAACGTTTTCATTACCCCAGAAAGATACCCTGAGCCCCTTAGCAGTCTCCCTTCACTGTCATCTCCCAGTAGGCTCTGGCAAACACCAGTCTATTTTTGTTTCTGTGAATGTGTGTATTCTAGAAATTTCAATTAAATGACATAATCCAATAAGGGGTCTTTTGTGACTGACTTATTTCACTTAGCGTAATGTTTTCAAGGTTCGTTCATGTTGTAGCACATATAAATACTTCATTCTTTTCTATGGCTGAATAATATGCCATTCTATGAATTTGTCGTATTTAATTTACCTGCTCATCATTTAATGAACATTTGTGTTGTTTCTACTTTTTTGGCTACTCAATAAAGTTGCTATTAAGATCTGCGAACAGGATTTGGTGGGAATACATGTTCTCAATTCTCTTAAGTATCTAGCAGTGAAATTGTTGAGATATATAGTAACACTATGCTTCATTTTTGAGGAAATGCTAAACTATTTCCTTTTTTTTTTTTTTTTTATTTGGATTATAAATCTGTCACCCAGACTGGAGTGCAGTGGCCGCTCCCGGCCACCGCAGCCTCGACCTCCTGTGCTCTGGCGATCCTTCTGCCTCAGCCTTCCAGGTAGCTGAAACTACAGGCGCGCGCTACCACGCCCGGCTAATTTTTGATTTATTGTAGAGATGAGGTCTTGCCAAGTTGGCCAGGCGGGTCTCGAACCCACGGGCTCAGGCAATCCACTCACCTCAGCTTCCCAAAGCACGGGATTACAGGCTGAGCCACCGAGCCCAGCTCGACAATAATATTTTTACTCAGGGAAGTATGAAACTTTTTAGATACATGGAAACGACCCCTACTATAATAAGAGCTTAAGCCGAAAGCTTTGTTGACTGGCTAGACAGGGAGAAAGAAATCCATTAGGATGCTAATGGAAATTCACTTGGATGTCTAATGCAAACAGAAATAGCAAAGAACATCAGAAAGGAACTCAAGAGCAATGACACTCCACGCCTTAATACAGGAAAGTTATCCTGAACCACCCATGTGCAACACCCACTGATCCCCTTCAACCTAATTCTACAGTCATATCTACTCTAACATTAATCTTTTTTTTTTTTTTTTTTTTGAGATGGAGTCTCACTCTGTCGCCCAGACTGGAGTGCAGTGACCGCTCCCGGCCACCGCAGCCTCGACCTGCTGGGCTCCGGCGATCCTTTCGCCTCAGCCTTTCAAGTAGCTGGAACTACAGGCGCGCGCTACCACGCCCGGCAATTTTTTTTATTTTTATTGTAGAGAGGAGGTCTCGCCAAGTTGCCCAGGCGGGTCTCGAACCCGCGGACTCAGGCAATCCACTCACCTCGGCCTCCCAAAGCGCGGGATTACAGGCTGAGTCACCGAGCCCGGCCTCTAACATTAATCTTGACACCTGCCCTGACATATCCCCAACCAATTCCATCAAAGCCAAACACCTTGGGCAGCTGCCATTCACCCACGGAGTGTTGGTTACTCTGCAAACGAAACTGTCGTGGAGGACAACTGTACCCAGGACATGGAAAACACACGTGCCAGTCGAGGAAGCAATGCACCTTCCAGAAAACTCTCCTAAACCTGTGCAAAAGATGCATGTTCAAGTATTTTCCATGATATTTGTATTTCTATTTTTTATAAGTTCTATATAAATGCTCTATGAAATAAATACAAATGAAGGTTAAAGTTTTCCCTCTCGCTTAACAGCACCTGATGCCACATACTCTGCCTTCTCTCCTAGGACAGTGGGTGACCTCTCTATGACTCGAGTTCCAGACTTACCATTTGCGCGCTTGATTTCGTTCTCGTTTACTTAGTCACATAAGAATTGCAACCTCAGCCGGGCTCGGTGGCACAGCCTGTAATCCCGCACCTTGGGAGGCTGAGGTGTGTAGATTGCCTGAGCCCGTGGTTTCGAGACCCGCCTAGGCAACTTGGCGAGACCTCATCCTACGATAAATCAAAAATTATCTGGGCATGGTAGCGCACGCCTGTAGTTCCAGCTACTCGGAAGGCTGAGGCAGAAGGATTGCCGGAGCCCAGTGAGTCGAGGCTGCGGTGGCCGGGAGCGGCCACTGCACTCCAGTCTGGACGACAGAGTGAGACTCCAACTCAAAAAAAAAAAAAAATTATTGTCTCCCAGTTGGTGTTCTTAACGGGACAATCATCCACACTAGTTTTTTTCCTCCCACTTCTGGGAAATGCAATGTATAATGAGATCTTGCCAAGTTGCCCAGGCTAGTCTCGAACTCCTGGGCTCAGGCAATCCTCTCACCTTGGCCTCCCAAAGTGCTGGGATTCCAGGTGTGAGCCACCCACCATGCTTCACCTTTTCCTTGAGTCTAATCGTCACCCTGTCCAACTACTTCCATTTTTTATCGTCTATGTAATAATAATATATTAATATTTGTTCATTAATTGTGACAAATGTACTATTTTAACATGAGATGTTATTAACAGGAAAAACTGGATATAAAGTATATGGGGACTCTATTATTTTCTCAATTTTTTCTTTTTTTGCAAATCTAAAAATCATTCTAAAAAATGATAGAAATGCACTGGGTGTGGTGACTCAAGCCTATAATCCCAGCACTTTGGGAGGCGGAGGCAAGAGGATTGCCTGAGCCCAGGGTTCGAGACCAGTCTGGGCAACTTGGTGAGACCTCGTCTCTACAATAAATCAAAAAATTAGCTGGGCGTGGTGAAGCACACCTATAGTTCCAGCTAATAGGAAGGCTGAGGTATAAGAATTGCCTGAGCCCAGCAGGTCAAGGCTGCGGTGGCCATGAACATGCCACTGCCCTCCAGCCTGGGCAACAGAGTGAGACTCCAACTAAAAAAAAAAAAATTATAGAAATGCAATTTCTACAATTGTAAAAATGAGGTGCTAGGTGATCTTCCCTTTATCCAGAGACAATTTATTTTTGCTATGGCAGTCCGAGTTAAAGTAGATTTTTACCTTGATTCAATCAAGGAACAGCCGGGCTCGGTGGCTCAGCCTGTAATCCCACGCCTTGGGAGGCTGAGGTGAGTGGATTGCCTGAGCCCGCGGGTTCGAGACCCACCTGGGCAACTCGGTGAGACCTCATCTCTACAATAAATCAAAAAATTAGCTGGGTGTGGTAGCACGCGCCTATAGTTCCAGCTACTTG